>PVHP010042476.1:0-14847 GCA_004024765.1 Zapus hudsonius
AAATAACAAACCTAAAGGTTTCATTTCCTCTGTTAACATCACCATTCTATCCATGTATAGAGTCACATAGCCCCCTCAATTTATCTATGTAAACTAGGATACTGGCCCCTACCAATCAAACTCATGAGATGCCCACAGATCTTGCTTCCTATATAAACAGCTGCAATCTATCAATAAAATGAGATCTGCCCACTGCCGCGTTCTCCCGAGGGTCTCATCTCTCGTTCAGCTCACGGCTGTTCCAAGCCACTGCTCACCCAGCTCCCGTGGGTGAACGGGGAGTTGATGCGTGCTGCAACCCCCTAAGTAACCCACGGACCCAGAGGTTACAAGCTCTGATCCAACGTCCCAGAGGAGGAAGGAACCTGAGGCTATGCCAAGGCCTAATCATGGTGGAATGCAGCTGGGGATCAAGTAGTGATGCTGGTTCTGGGTGCAAGACAGGAGTGGTATGGGCACTGAGGATGAGCAAACTTCTTACCTTGATCTGAAAAACACCAAAGTTCCATGTCATACCCTCTCCATGTACCACAATCAAAACTCATCACTGTTAGGAGGATTGCTGTGAGTTCAAGGCCACCCTGAGACTACATAGTGAATTCCAGGTCAGCCTGAACTAGAGTGAAACCCTACCTCGAAAAACAAAAAAACACCTCATCGTTGGAGCTGGTGTGGTGGATTACTGGCCTAGCATGTGCAAACCCCCGAATGGTCCTGCTCTCCTCGGCGGTCCTCTGCTCCCATAGCCTCAGAGAGCATGACCATGCCAATGAGCCCGGAGTGCTATGGCTCTTTCTTTCCCTGCCTCACATCACCTGCCCCTTCTGGAAGAAGTAACACAGGAAAGGGAAAGGGAAAGGAGGAGAGGAAAGGAAAGGAAGAAAGAAAAGAGAAGAAAAGAAGAAGAAAAGAAAAGAAGAAAACAGGAGCCAGGGAGAAGTCTCAGTGAATAAGGCACTTACCATATGAACATGAGAACCTGAGATCAGATCTCCAGATCCCATATAAAGCCAATTCAAAAGCAAACACCTTCCCAGCACTCAGGAGGCAGAGGTAGGAGGATCACCGTGAGTTCGAGGCCACCCTGAGACTACAGAGTGAATTCCAGGTCAGCCTGGGCTAGAGCGAGACCCTACCTCAAAAAAACAAAAACAAAAACAAAAACAAAAACAAAAAAAAAGCAAACACCTATAAATCCAGCATTCCTACACAAAATAGGAGGCAGAGAGAGACTAGAGTCCCAGAGGCTTGCAAGCCAGCTAGCTTTGCAAGCAGAATGGTAAACAACAAAAGCCCTGTCTCAAGGTGGAAGGCAAGGACCAGTACCTGAAGTGGTCCTCTGATCTCCACATGTGTGTGGGGCTGGAAGCAGACAAGTACCCAGTCCTGGGGCCTGCTAGAATCTATTCCTTCTCGGGGCTTCTATGAAAGGGTCAAGTGGCAGTGGTGCTAACCCATGGCTGCTGGTTGGCTCAGGCACCCACAGGGGTTGTGGGAATCAAGAGGACTTTACACCTAGGGAAGGTCTGACCAAGGACAACCAGTGGGAGAGAATGTCAAAGCTTCAGACAGCTGTAATTTAGAGTGGTGGGTTACTGTGCAAAGGGCGTGATAGCCTGAAGAGGTGCTACTGAGCTTAGGGGTGCTGGGAGGGATCCCCAGAAGTGATCTCCTGGAGCCTTCTGCCCTTCTCTGCTACCCATCTGATTTGCTACCAGAGGGAAAGTGCAAATTTGGAAAAGGCCTCCCCTCTGATCAAACCACATTTTCATGCAGACACATCCCTCGAGAGTTACCCTTCTTTCCTGTCTTCCCTGGCGTAGCCCTAGGTCAGAGTACTCAGCTGGGTGAGCCGACTACTAGATGAGTTCTAGCTTCCATTTACTCTTTCTGCAATCCATAATCTACATAAGTGTATGACAGCTAGATTGGTAGGGATTCATATCCCCATTTTACAGACAAGTAAACTGAGGCCCCAAGGAAATGAGACAGTGCTGCAATGTAGGCTCCAGGGCAGGTACTGCCAGGCTAGCTCTTTGATCACTTCTCTGTGGTACTCGGTCCCAATCCCAGCTGGCTGTCAGCTGCCTCTAGTGCTTGCTAGACCTTTTCCAGAGTGTAGACATATGTCCTGGTTGAAAGACAGCAGAAGCCTTTCAGTGGGATGTTCCCACTGCCTTTCTGAGGAAGAGAAAGCTGTTCTCAGTTTATCCTGGGGTTGGTGGGACCTGGAATTCTTCAGAGAAAACAAAGCTAGTCCCAAATAGGCAGCCCAACCCACCCACTCCCAATTCCCTCAGGTCCCCCTCCTCCTGGCAACTCTGTCCTGGGTGATATTTCCTGCTCCACACTGTCAGCAGGACCCAAAATAGTGGCTGCAGAAACCAGCCTCTAAATCACCAGTGTGGCCTGGGCACGTGGGTGCCTGCACCTGCCAGGCAGGGTTCATGTTTCCGTTGATCACCTTCTTAGAGCTCTGGATGGGCTCAACGTGGGTCTGCAGTGGGAAAAGGTAAGATGCACATGCCTGTAACTCCCAGCACAGATGGGGGACAGAGACGGGAGACTCACTGGTCTCCTGGAAGCTCCAGGTTCAATGAGAAAGTCCGTCTCAGGAAAATGAAGTAGAAGAATGTAGAAGTAGAAGACACCCAATGTCTTCCTCTGGCCTCCACAGCATGCACACACAGTGTGCACATCTACACACACACACACACACACACACACACACACACACACACACAAACAATAATGGCCACCAGATAGTATCATTGTGAGGATTGTGTTGGATATATAGAAAATGCTTTGTGCCAGATGCACAAAGTGGCACATGCATCTGGAGTTTGTTTTCAGAGGCTAGAGGCCTTGGCGAACCCATTCTCTGTCTCCTCTCTACCTCTCTCTGCTTGCAAATAACTAAATAAGTGTTTGTTTTTTTTTTCCTTTAAGAAGAGTAAAGGTAATAAACACTCAATTTACAGTATTCAGATGAAATAGCTGTGGCTAAGAGAAGCCAAGTTCATGCATAAATGAAACCATCATTTCTTTCACTCCTCCCAATCCTTGGCAGGGCAGAACAGAGGCGCCAAGACAGTAGGCCAGAGGAACAGCTAATATTGACAGTTATTCTATGTGCCAGGGTGTCAGTCAGATAAGGTTTAGGACAATCAACTCCAAAGCCTCAGTGGCCTAAACTCAATAAAGTTTTATTGTTCATTCACAACACAGACTGACAGAGAGCTGGGGGATTTTGCATAAAGGATGTAGAGATCAAACATGTCACTTTCCCTCAAATTGCGCTAAGCCACATAGTCACACCTAACTGCTGGCTAGGAAGTGCAAACAGGCCAAGATAACACTCAGAAAGAAGAGGAAACTACATACTCGTGATCATAAGGAAGCTTTTCCTAGCAAGCAATAATAATAATATATATATAGTTGTATGTAAATTTATTTAAATATATAAATATACATTTATAAATTACATAACAGGTTAACTCTATGCTTAATTATCTAACTTGTATAAGCCCTAAGAAGTAGATACTATTATTTATCCCTTAAATAAACTTTCTCAAAGTCTCAGAGCTTTCAGTAATAATCTCATACTACCAGCAGTCAGCAAACCCATGTGTGTTTGTGTGTGTGTGTGTGTGTGTGTGTGTGTGTGTGTGTGTGTGTGTGTGTGTTTGATTTACAAGGAGAGGGAGAGAAGAGAGAAGAGAAAGTGTTTTTCGAGGTAGGGTTTCACTCTAGACCTGCAACTCACTCTGTAATCCCAGGCTGGCCTCAAACTCACGTGATCCTCCTACCTCTGTCTCTTGAGTGCTGGGATTAAAGGTGTATGTCACCACGCCTGGCTTGTTTTGATTTTTTAAAATATATATTTTATTTATATATTTGCAAGCAGAGAGAAAGAAAGAGTATGGGCACACCAGAACCTCTAGCCCCTGGAAGCAAACTCCAGATGCTTGTGCCACTTTGTACATCTGGTTTATGTGGGTACTGGAGAATCGAACCCAGGTCCTTAAGCACTGGAGAGGAACACCTTAACCGCTGAGCCATCTCTCCAGCCCTCAGGTTTTTGTTTTTTTATTTTGTTTTGTTTTTCGAGGTAGGGTCTCGCTCTAGTCCAGGCTGACCTGGAATTCACTATGTAGTCTCAGGGTGGCCTTGAACTCACGGCAATCCTCCTACCTCTGCCTCCCTTCCGAGTACTGGGATTAAAGGCCTGCACCACCATGCACAAACCTGTTCTTAACTGCGTTCTGACTTCACTCTTGGTCACCCTTACTGACCTGCTTGCCAAGACATTGCAGCAGAAGTGCCATTCTGTGCCTTATAAGGCTGGGTTAAAGCTACCCTGAAAATTGTGCCTGGGTCACTTGGAATATACCCTCTGGGAACTGTGAGCCACCAAGCAGGTCTGAGCATTCCAAGACCATGAGTCCAGGGTGGTCACGTGAAGGTGCTACGGGAGATCGTTCCATCCAATCGCACCTGCTGTAGTAGTTCTAGGTTCTTAGGCTCCTGAGGAGGAACGCAGAGAACAAGCGGGCGAGAAAAGCAACGTCAAAGTCCTCCTGAGCAAGGGCGGCGTAAGCAGAATGAGTTCATTACCTTGACATAGAAATCTTGGTCGACCATTTCTCCTCTCCTTGTCCACCCTGCGGATGGTTTTGATCTGGGGCTGGAGGAGGTGGATCTTGACCCCCAAACCCTAAGTTCTTAAGTATGCCAAAGAATTAACAACCCCAACAGAGAGTGTTTTAAACAAACATCACCAGTTATTTAAACATACTTAAACATCAAAAGTTACTGAGATAAGCCGGGAGTGGTGGCACACGCCTTTCCTTGAGTCAAGTCTCTCGCTGAGACTTGTTTTTATTCAGACTGGCTGACCAGTAAGGCCCAGTGATGCTTCTGCCTCTCCTCCCCATCCCTGGGGTTACAGAAATACACCTTCACGCCTGGTTTTCAACGTTGTTAAAAATCAAGCTCAAACTCTCAAGGGCTCTTTACTACTGAGCCATCTCCCCAGTGACCTTGTTATTTTTCATGGAAACTTTGTTTTAGAAGAAAAAGAGCTTTTTTTTTTCTGAAAAAGAGCTCTTTTGACAATATACAGTGAAATGATTTTAGCTTCTCATTGTTTTCATTTATTTGCATTTTTATAAAAATATATTCATGTTTTTCACTTTGAAATCAATGAATCATGTTATTTTTTAAATATTTTATTTATTCATTTTTCAAGCAGAGGGACAGAGAGAGAGAGAGAGAGAGAGAGAGAGAGAGAGAGAGAGAGAGAGAGTACCAGGGCCACCACCTTATGGGTCTGGCACATGTGGGTACTGGGGAACTGAACCGGGGGTCCTAGGCACTGGAGGCAAGTGCCTTAACCACTGAGCCATCTCTCCAGCCCGAATCATGTTATTTTTGATCCCGTCGACCAGCACTGTCCAACAGAAGTATAATGCAACCTATGTCTGTAATTTTAAATGTTTTAGCACTCACATTTAAAAAGAGTAAAAAGGGGCTGGAGAGATGGCTCAGCAGTTAAGGCGCTTGCCTGCAAAGCCTAACAAACTGGGTTCGATTCCCCAGTTCCCATGTACAAAGTCAGATGTACAAAGTGGCCCATGCACCTGGAGTTTGTTTGCAGCAGCTGGAGGCCTGGTGTGCTCATTCTCTCTCCCTCCTTGCAAATAAATAAATAAATAATATTTTTTAAAGTGTAAAAAGAAACCGGTGAAATTAATTTGAACATTGCCTTTCATTTAACTGAATACACCCCAGATCTTATCATGTCAACATGTAATCAATGTGAAAAATTATTAGTGTAATATTTGGCATCATGTTTTTTCTATCCTGTCTTTGGAGTGTACATCTTAAATTTATAGTGTATATCTTTTTAAAAAAATTTATTCATTTTCAAGGAGAGAAGAGAGAGAGGGAGAGAGGGAGAGAGAGCCAGGTCCACCACCTTGTGATCTGGCTTATGTGGGTCCTGGGGAATTGAACCCAGGGCCTTAGGCACTGGAGGCGAGTGCCTTAACCGCTGAGCCGTCTCTCCAGTCCCTATAGTGTATATCTTTAAATTTCCATTCCAGTTGAGAGAAGTCACTGTTCAAGACCCCCCCTTTCCCCAGGTCTAGACCTCTGAGAACAGGACACCTCAGTGTGGTGATGGGAATTTGGGTGGAGGGTTTCCTTTTATCCCCCTGCTCTGGCCTGCCCCCCCCTTCTCCTAGCAGGACGTTTCTCACGTGATCACAACCCCCACACCTCCCTGCCCCATGGCTCCCAGTGCCTAGGGCTCAAGGTCTGGTGCCTCTGGAGGTTTCTGTGGCCTGCCTGGGAGTTTGCTGGCAGCCAGCCAGCTCTCAGCTGCTGTAAAGCTGTCGCTCTTGACTTTGATGGCTGAGCTATGTGAGGACATGTGTTTGGAGAGAAGGCCTGAGGACCGGGGATGTTTCTCTGAAATCGATACCTCTGTTTATCACCCTGGCTGTCAAAACACTGGGGATGCAGGCTGAGGGCCTTCTGTGAGGGTCCCAGAGCCCTCAGGGCCTAGGGTTCGGGCTACGGAACAGGGGTCCTTCTAAGTCTCTCCTCTCCCAAGGGACCAATGCCTTTGGAGCCCCACTCAAGCCTGTCAGTGACGGCAGCAATCGGTCAGTTGTGTCTCTATTAACACCTCTGTCTGTGTGCTGGGCTTGTTTATTTTACAGACAGATGACTGTTTCCTCTTCACAGCCTGTTAGTGCCTCACAGTGACATTGACAAGGGAATTGCTTGTGTGGGGCAGACAGGAAAGCACGGACACAAAGAGTTGGGTTCAAATCTTGACTCTTCCACTTGGCTCTGCAAGTACCCTAGCTTTTTAAGCCAGCCCCTCATCTGTATGGAATAATAATGGCATGCCCTTATAGGGTTATGAGGATTAAATAGGATAATGTATGTAAAGCTCTTGGCTTAATAATACACAATCAAGACACACCAGCCATGGCCATTCTTCCCTCCCTCCCTGGACCTCAATTAATTGCCTTAGTTCCCATTGGACAAATTAAGAAATCTCTAAAGTTACTTAAATTAGCCAGATACACTCTTGTAATCCCAACACTTGGGAGGTTGGGTAGGAGGATTACCACAAATTTGAAACCAGCCTGGAACATAGTGAGTTCTAGGCCAGCTTGGTATTGGAATCTCCTTGTGGGTCCAGCAGACATTCCCTGATGTGAGGCTGACCCTGTGTTCCAGCAGAAGACAGCAGGGCACGGAGACAGGAGGGCAGGGTCTGTTGCAGGTCAACTCACTGCCACATGGAGAGACAGGTTTCTGAGTACATGTTGGTCCATCTTTGAGCAAGGGCTGGGCTGAGGGTACACGACGGTAAGGCTGCCCAGCAAAGCCAGGAGGGAGTTTTGAAAAGACACCGTGGGAAGAATGCTGAAGAAAGTGTCATGGAATTAATACCCCTAGGATTTTAGGACGACAATTTTATTGAACTGTAACTGAAAGGTAAAAATAAAAACTCTGAAAGATTCCACATTTTTCTAATAAGGCTGTTTCTGGTGTGTGCACATACATGGGTGTATCTGTGTTTGAATGCCTCTATATCAGAGTATTCATGGAAAAATGTGTAAGACGTTGAACTTTCTTCCTGTCTAAATTAAAGAGCAGAATAGAGGTCAACTTGGGAGTCTGGAATGCCTGTGAGACCCTTTTCATTAATAAACATTCTGGTCTTTGGAGAATCAGGGTTTTACAGAGGAGGCCTCAGGGAGGTGAAACCTTGCGTGTCCCTGGGGAACCTTGAGGTTCATTAGCCCAGCTCCAAGCCAGTACTTAGACTGACCTCTCATTTTGCCTCTGTGTCATACTGCTGTCCTTACTAGCTAAGCCCTCTTTCTTCTCTACTTCTGACCTCTGGCCTCATGGTTTCTGCTTGCACTTCTCTCCAGGCACCCTCAGGGAGAGGGCCTCACGTCAGATTTCTCATGCAGGAATGAAGCATGGCACACTGTACATCCGAGAACCTCACAGCCTCTGGGTCAGGAGATAAGATAGTTAAGACCAAGGTTAGTGGAAAATTACAGAGACTTCAAACATAGCTAAAGGCTGGTAGATGGCTCCCTGGATAAAGCACTCACAGCTCGTACTGGAGTACCTGGGCTCAATCCCTACACCCCATATGGGGGAAAAAAACAAGGGCTGGAGGGATGGCTCATCAGTTAAGGCGCTTGCTTGTAAAACCTAATGGCCTGGGTTCAGTTCCCTGGTACTCATGTAAAGTCAGATTCACAAAGTGGCTCGTGCATCTGGAGTTCCTTTGCAGCAGCAAGAGGCTCTGGGGTGCCGGCTTTCTCTCTCTCTCTCTCTCCCCTTGAAAATAAATATTTAAAAAGCAAGAAAACAAACAGAAACCCCTGGCAGGCTTCTGTAACCCCAGCATGGTCATCTGCCGCTGAGGCTGATTAGCTGGGAGGTAGAGACAAGAGAACCCCAGCAAAGAACAACTGCAGACTAAGAAACCCTGCCTCCCTCAAGTGAGGTTCATGGATGAGGACCAACCACAAAGCTGTCCTCTGACCCCCACTCATGAACAAACAGTAATTTTTTTAAGTGGCTTAAACAAGATAGGTGTTTCTCTCTCACGTGGTGGAAATATGGAGGCAGAAGCTGCTCAGGACCAGCCGTGAGCCTCACAATCCCATTCAAGCCCCAGGTAGCACCAGGAAGACAGGGACCAGAAAATAATCCATTCTTCCCACCATCACCAACTTTTTCTTGGGGTTTTGAGCCAGGGTCTCACTTTAGCCCAGGCTGACCTGGAAGTCACTCTGTAGCCCAAGCCTTAAACTCACAGCAATCTTCCTACCTCAGCCTCCCAAGTGCTGGGATTGAAGGTGTGCATCAACACACCGGGCTACACATGCTCCTTTAAAGAGGCTTCTCAGGGTCTACAGAAGAATTCCACTTTCAGCCTCTGGCCTTCCCATGTGTGCGCATAAGGAACACACATCTGCATACGCATGCACGTGCACACACACACCACAAAACAATTTTTTAAAATTAAAGTATATAAAAGAGTCCAGGCATGGTGACTCACACCTGTAATATTAGCACTCGTGAGGCTGAGGTAGGAGGATCACTATGAGTTCAAGGTCAGCCTGAGCTACAGAGTGAGTTCTAGGTCTTTCTGGACCACAGTGAGAGCCTGACTCAACAAACAAAAATGAAAATATTAAAATAAAATGGAAATAAAATTAAAACTAAAGTAAAAAGACTAAAATAACATAGAGCCAGATGTGGTGGTGCACACCTTTAATCCCAGCACTTGGGAGGCAGAGGTAGGAGGATCGCCGTGAGTTCAAGGCCACCCTGAGACTACATAGTGAATTCCAGGTCAGCCTGGACTAGAGCGAGACCCTACCTTGAAAACCCCCCCCCAAAAAAAAAAGAATATGAGGCTGGAGGTGGTGGCACAGGTAATAATCCCAGCACTTGGGAGGCAGAGGCAAGAAGACCAAGAGTTTAAGGCTATTCTGAGATACATAGCAAGATTGTCTTTAAAAAAATCAAACTAGCCAGGCGTGGTGGCGCACCTCGAAAAACCAAAAAAAAAAAAAAAAAAAAAAAAAAGACTGGGGTACTTGGTTGGGGTACTTGCCTCCAGTGCCTAACGCCCCAGGGTTCAATTCCCCAGGTCCCACGTGGGCCAGACCCACAGGGTGGTGACCCTGGTGTTCTCTCTCTCTCTCTCCTTGAAAATGAATAAATAAAGCATTAAAAAAGGAAAAAAGAAAAAAAGACTGTAAAAAGCATATATATATATATATATATATATATATTGTTCATTTTACCAGAATATTCCTCAGCTTTCACGGAAGTGTGGGATTTCAAGCTCATTGTAGAATTAATTGTGAGGCACCTCCACAGTTCAAACCATTCCAATGTCACTGGAAACCCACCTACCTTTGTTGGAATTTAGACTGTCACCCTTTGTTCTGGGGACACTGAACAAGAGAAGGGCAAAAGCTTTTGTGGCCTGTACAGTGTTTGTTACAAAAGAGGATGGAGGTACAGGTCATGCTTGGCCAGTGCTGACAGCCACTCCCAAGAGACAAGGTACCCACTCATCCCGCTTACTTTTACACTGACAGGCGGCAAAATTCTCCCTTGTTGATGTGCAGGGTTGTTTTTGGGTTTGTGTTTTTGAGACAAGGTTTCATGTAGCCCAGGATGACCTCAAACCAGAATGTAGCTGAGGATGAGCTTGAACTTTTGACCCTTCTGCTTCTGCTGAGATGAACAGTTTGTGCCACCATACCCAGTTGATGAAGTGCTGAGGGCTTAGTGCATCCTAGAGAAACATTGAACTCCAGCCCCAACCCTTGGCGGGCAGTTTTAATAACAAGTGCATAGAGTTGTGTAACCACCACTATGGTCAAGGCACAGGTCAGTCTAGCACCTCCTGGAATTCTTACTGGCACTCAATATTGTCAGTTTCTTTTTATGATTTTGGTTTTAGTCATTTTATAAGATATGCAAGCTGTGTGTGTGTGTGTGTGTGTGTGTGTGAGAGAGAGAGAGAGAGAGAGAGAGAGAGAGAGAGAGAGAGAGAGAGAGAGAGAGAAAGAGATTCAGGGACCTCTAAAAAAATGAATGCAGGGCTGGGGAGATGGCTCGGTGGTTTGCAGGTACGTGCTTGCAGAGCCTGCTGACCAGGTTCCATTCTCCAGTACTCACATGGAGCTAGATGCACAAGATGGCACATGCACCTGGAGTTTGTTTGGGATGGAAGGAGGCCCTGGTGTGCCCATATTCATTCTCTCTTTCTCTCTCTCTTACTTTCTCCCTGCTCACAAATAAATTTTTAAAAAAATGAATACAAACTTACAACAAGGTTCTGTTTCCAGAGTCAATAGATAATCCTGTTTAGAAAGGTTAAAAGAACTCCCCCATTGAAATGTTCGCTGAACATTTTTTATGAGAAAGAGAAGGTTCTAGAATAGGCTGCCTGGACAGTTGAGCCCAAGGAGAAGCTGGGCTGCTCTGCACAATATTAAGGGAAGAGGAATGGTGGGGGATGGAGAAGCTCCTAGAGATGGGGTATGGAGGTGTGGGGGATTGACAAAGAAAAAAAGCTGTGATGATGGTACCAACCGAGAAAAACTTCACAAACACAGCAGGTACAGGGGACACAAGTCTGAAGAAAGGAATTCTCTGGTGCTGGGACTTGTACAATAATGTTCAAAGAATGGGGAAGCTGTACAGTGAATGTGGAGTTGACTCCTGCTTGGTTGGTGCCATGGTCCCCTCTGAGCCACACAAGGCCAGTGACAGAGGGCGGGGTTGTTAACCTGATGTGAGGATTCAGGAGTGGGACCGGAGGATGTCAACAAGGATGAGGGGCTCCAAGTCACAGTGGGACTCAGTTGTGACATTCTACCCACACCTCTCTAGAACCATCACCCAGATGTTGGGGAGGCCTCTGGAACAAGGCCTGTAGAACAAGGGGTCTCATGTTTTGTTTTGCTTTGCTGCCCCATCCCAGCCAGCCATTGCGCTCTGGGCAGGGAGCCCTTTGCCACCAGCTCAGGCTACAATGGGCCTCTACACACATTCTGTTATCGTGGGACCCTAAAGCCTCTGCATCTTTTGGGCCTGGAAAAGTTTGTGGCCAGATGGCAAACCTCACAGTGACTTATAGTCACAAACTTAGTGGTTGAAAATGCCCAACACAAATTTTTTATTTTCCAGTTCTGTAGGCCAGAAGTCTGACATGGGTCTCACTGGGTGCTATCTAGCCTTTCTGAGACAGAGTCTTACTCTAGCCCTGCTGGCCTTGAATTTATGATCCTCCTGTCTAAGCTTCCCTAGTGCTGGAAATTACACACATGAACCACCACGTTCAAAGAACTTAATCTGTTGAACTGTTAGCTCCCAATATGACTCCATTTGGAGAGGGATATTGAGAGGTGATAGGATGGGGTCCTAGGTGATATGATGGGTGCCTTTACACAAGGAAGATACCAGACTGCTGGCTCAATTTCTGTCCTTGCACACTGAGGACACAGTAAGAAAGTGGCTATTTGCAAGCCAGGAAGAAAGCCCTCACCAGAATTGAATCCTATTGGATCCTTGGGCTTCCCAGCTTTAAGAACTGTAAGAGGGCTGGAGAGATGGCTCAGCGGTTAAGGCACTTGCCTTCAGTGCTTAAGGCCCCAGGTTCAATTCCCCAGGACTTACATAAGCCAGACCCAAAAGGTGGTGGCCCTTGTGCGTTCTCTCTCTCTCTCTCTTTCTCTCTCTCTCTCTCTGTATCTCTGCTTAAAAATGAATAAATAAATTTTAAAAAAAAGAACTGTAAAAGCGTGGTGGCACACGCCTTTAATCACCATGAGTTCAAGGCCACCCTGAGACTACATAGTGAATTCCAGGTCAGCCTGGACTAGAACGAGACCCTACCTCAAAAAAACAAAAAAAAAAAAGAAGAAGAAGAAGAAGAAGAAGAAGAAAATATTGGGCTGGAGAGATGACTCAGTGGTTAAGGCAGTTGCCTCCAATGCCTAAGGCTCTGGGTTCAATTCCCCAGCACCCACATAAACCCGACACACACGGTGGTGGCCCTGGCTCTCTCTCTCTCTCTCTCTCTCTCTCTCTCTCTCTCTCTCTCTCTCTCTCTGTCTCTCTCTCTGTCTCTCTCTCTCTGTATCTCTGCTTGAAAATTAATAAAATATTTAAAAAAAGAACTGTAAGACATAGATTTCTGTTGCTTAACCCTTCTGAAATATGTATTTTGTTACGGCAGCCAGAGATAAGTGTACACTTGGCTAAAACCAAGATGGTTGCCTCCTTCTTAGAAGTTCCAGGGGAAAATCCATTTCGTGGCTGCATTACTCAGAGTCCTCGAGAGGAACAGAACTGACAGAAGGCATATATATTGCAAAGGAGACGCATTAGATTGACTTACACAATACATTCTGGGGAGTCCAAGAGCAGCTGCCTGCAGGCTGGACAGGCTGGGAACCGGGTAGGTAGCTGCTGGGTCCACGAGGCTGGAGGTCTCCGCAGTCCCAATCTGGCCCTGAGGGCCTAGAGGATTTTCGGTCTTCAGTCAAAGAAGCTGGGTTCGGGTGGCAGCAAAGGTTAGCAGTAGTATTGATGAGGATGCACTCTGCCCCCACCAGCAAGAAGCACCGCACGCAAGGGGGCAGCCTCGCTTTTTCCTGACCTCTTTATATCTGGGCTGGGACTGGAAGGTGCTGCTCACCCCTCAAAATGCCCTCCCAGACCAGCTGAAGACCTGTCTCTCACTTCATTCCAGAGCCATCCAAGCTGACAACCACATTAGCTTAATCCAGCTCCTAGAAGCTGCTTTCTGGCATCAGGCCCATTCCTTGAACTTCAACGCCCAAGGCAGGAAGTTCTGTCCTTTTCATCTCATCTTCTACTTTTAAGAACGTCTGTGGTGATAGTGGACCCACGTGATAAGCAGTAGCCTTAAATCCACCTGAAGCTGGAATTCCTACTGCCACATAATATATGCAGAGGTTTCAGAGATTCAGGGGGAATCATTAAAAGCACAGCCTTATCCTGCCTCCCACATTTTGCTACTGAGCCCAAGTGGGACTCCAACTCAAAGAAGTTGACCAAAAGAACAGTGTCTACCAATGAGAAATGAGAGAAAGAACAGGGTGAACAAGAGGCTCTGAGGGTGAAGAGTTTGCTAACAAAAGTTACATGGGGGGGGGCTGGAGAGATGGCTCAGTGGGTAAGGCACTTGCCTCTAGTGCCTAAGGCCCCGGGGTTCAATTCCGCCAGACCCACAAGGTGGTGGCCCTGGTGCTCTCTCTCATTCTTTCTCTCTCTCCCTCTCCCTCTCTCTCTGTATCTCTCTGCTTGAAAATGAATAAATAAAATATTTTTTAAAAATAAAATAAAAGCTTTAAAAAAAAGTTACATGGATTGGAAAAGAAGTGGTGGTACTCATCTTAACAACTGCTATAGAGCTGGGTACAGTGATGCCATCTTTAATCCCAGCACTTGGGAGGCAGAGGTGGGAGGAGCACCATGAGTTCAAGGCCAGCCTAGGACTACAGACTATGTTCCAGGTCAGCCTGGGCTACAGTGAGACCCTACTTCCAAAACCCCCCCGCCAAAAAAACAAAAAACCAATGTTGCAAATAAGTTCCCACGAAGCTACATAAAAGTAACAGTAGTTCTAGGAACTCACTGTTGTACACAACCTTGGGGGAAGCTTCTGGAAGTTGAGAATAGCCGGATACCTCTAAGTTTGGCTGACAGGTTTTATGGCTTGTTCCCATGCTGGCAGGAAGGTGTTTGTTTCAACCATACCAGGCAGCTGGCTCCACAGGTATCCACGGATGGTTCTAATTCTGCCCTTGGAGTTCTGCAGAAAACTGTTTCTTACAAGCTAGCCTTGGAAGAAAGACACTAGAAGACAGGCCAGGGGTCCCCTGTCAACACCACTGCTCTTCTGATACAATCTCCCCAGGGTTTCCTAAAGTTCCTCATTGTAAATGATGTGGGTATCCACCCTTCTCCATCCATGCTCTCTTTGGAGCATTTTTTTTTTTTTTTTTTTGGTTTTTCAAGGTAGGGTCTCACTCTAGCCCAGGCTGACCTGGAATTCACTTTGTAGTATCAGGCTGGCCTCGAACTCACAGCGATCCTCCTACCTCTGCCTTCTGAGTGCTGGGATTAAAGGCGTGCGCCACCACGCCTGGCTTGGAGCATATTTTTTTTTAAATTTTATTTATTCATTTTCAAGGAGAGAGAGAGAGAGAGAGAGAGAGAGAGAGAGAGAGAGAGAGAGAGATC
>PVHP010042477.1:0-11643 GCA_004024765.1 Zapus hudsonius
CAAGTACTTGAAACAGCAACAGAAAATCACATGGAAATACAAGATTATTGGTAAATGTCAATAAATAAACAAATATGTAATGTCATGTGGTAATATAATATTGCATAAGCCACCTTTTGTTCTTCTATAGAATTTAAAGACAAATATCAAAATAATGATAAACTCACATTTATAAAAAATACATGACATTAATAAAATAAAGGAAGGGCAAACACAAAAAGAGCAGAGTTGTATGTGTTTGAACGTGTTACTAATTTAAACTAGAATAGAGTAGCTTTCAAAATTTTTATGCATTCAAATGCAACTAACAAACACACATGTAAAATCAATAAAAAGAAATAAGAAAATTATCAAACAAAGCATATCAACTAGAAAAACTCAACAAAACTCAGAAGTAAGCAACAGGGCAGAAAAAAAAGGAGAAAAAATGTGTTGCAATACTTACACATGAGGTATGAAGGTAGGGGGAGATATTGCATTAGGGAAGGTTTAAGTAGGAAAGGGGGTCAGAGTTGAAGGAGAGGAGAGGTGGATAAGAGAATAACCCAAACTGAGTATGTATGGAAAAGTCATAGGAAACCTAATCCTTTGTAAGCTACTTAAAAATAGAATAAAGACTTGAATGAAAATACATTATGTGGGTGGATACAGGTACTCCCAGAAGCCATAGGTTATTTAAAGAAAGCCCCAGTGCCACAGGAGAGACAACTGAGTATTCCTTGTTTGTAAGGCAGATGCAGAGGCGCCTAGAATAATGCAATTCATCTGCATTGTCCATGAACTTGTGCTGGAACTGAGTTAGAAGCTTCCTCCCTTCTATCTTTTCTTGAAAAAGTAATTGTCAACTTTACTGGATGAACACATTGAATAATGATGTTCCCATCAGGTTATATACTCTTTTGTTCCATCTCCCTACTCCCATTTCACTGAGTGCCCTCAGTATTCCCCTTGGGTCCTGAATGCATCAGTCTGTCTCTGGGGGGAGGTGAAGGGGAATGCCTCAAGATACTCCTTTCTACCTGGGGCTCTTACAGTCTATCTTCCCATTCTTCCACAATGTTCCCTGAGCCTCAGAGTCCCTGTTATAATCTCCTTTAGTATTGAGCTCTCAGTAGCCTCTGACTTTCTGCTTTGATGAGTTTTGAGTCTCCTCAGTGTTTACTCCCATCTTCCTGGAGGAGGTTCTCGGGTTCAAAAATGAAACTTAACTTTGTATTCAAGAAGAAATCCTTTTTTATTTGTTTAAAGAGAAGTTTGAAGTCTATTAATGACATAAGCATAAGTTGCTTTCTCAAGGTGTACTTAAGTTTATAAAGACTCAAAAGGGAGAAAGTTTAATATAGAAAATGTTTCAAGGATTCTTTAAAAATATGTAATTTGGGTTAAAAAAGCTTTTTCCTCTCCTGACGTGGTATCAGCAAACATCAGAAACTACAACCTTGACAGGGAAGCATTTGCATAATTATAACTGTAGATCATTTTCCCCCTCTCTGGTACTGTTCCTGTTTTCTATACTACGTTAAGACTTTGTTTCACCTCCCTTATTTAAAAAAAATATTCTTATTTTGGTTTTTCAATGTAGAGTCTGGTTCTAGCCCAGGCTGACGTGGAATCCATGTAGTCTCAGGGTGCCCTGAAAGGCAAGGTGATCCTCCTACCTCTGCCTCCTTACTGCTGAGATTAAAGGTGTGCACCACCATGCCTTATTCAACTCCCTCGTTTTTACATGGGCAGGGCTGACAGGCTCTCGGGACGTTTTAGATTTTACACTTTATCATTTCCCTTTTTACAAAAAAACAACTGACTTGACAAGTTAATATCTTTTTTTTAACATGAATCAAGAAGTCCTATGATAATTACTTTTAAATCTGTTTAATACAGCAGAATCCCATTGAAACTGCTAAATCCTTCCTCACTGAGTGGTTGGCTTCTTCTTTACTTCTCTGTATTATAAGCTTAGACCTAATTTTGGGAAAGAGGTCTCAGAGCCATGTCCATATGCTGAGACCTGTTATTGTTAGCTCTCGGAAATCCTGGACATTTTAACTCTCTTAGCTGCAGAACATTTTTTGTTGTTGTTGTTTTCTAAGGAGAACCAGCAAGATTAAGGTCAACAACAATAACTTTTTGTGGGATTTGTGGTAGTCCAGTCAACATTGGTTATTCAGAAATATGTTCAGAAAGAAGTCCTGGAGGAGTGATTAAAACTGAACAATATGAAAACTTAACGAGTTTACACTTGCTGTGTCAGAATTGCCCAAGGCCCCTGAGGGTTCTCTGAAGTCCTTCCAGTGAGCCCTTGTCTGGTTAGAAGACATTGGAGCTGAAGGTCCACCTTCCCTTAGTGTGAGGACTTCATCCTTGACAGTTAATTCCTGCTTTGCAGAGGAGACAAAAGCCCAGTGCCTTAGACCCTTTGATTGCAGTTTTTGTTTCCATGTTTTTTTGTTTTTTCATCCTGACTTTGAGGCAGCACGTTAAAATCTGTCTGGGGAAATGCATCCTTCTCTAGGGCTGATGCTATTATAATAATTATGCTCATTCTCTTGCTTCTCCTCCTTTCTCATGGGCCTTTTAGACTCTTCAATTTTCTCTCAGTTGCTGAGAAATTCAAAAATCAAATTTAATTTCAAATTTCACTGAAAATATCTGGGGTCTCACTGCCTACGTTGGCTGCTTTCTCCTAATGTCAGGAGCAGATTAACTGATGAAACAAACATCTAATCTTATGACTTTTAAAAAATATTCTTTAGTCACTATATGTTGATCACATGTGTAACATGTTTATTTTAAGATTTTCATCATTTTTAAATCTTTCTGGAACCTACTCAGACATTTTGTGACATGATCAAGCTTACTGTGTTTATACTTACTCTGTTTTACTTCCTTTTGGCATAGTCCTGTATTGTAGGACAAAATTAATATTTAACTTCTTGTCTCATTTCAATGTATTTCTCTTTGCTTTTTTAAACTGTCTTTAACCAAAGTATATCTTATATCTATAACTGTCCATATGTCCTTTCTTACTTCAAGGTTCCTTTTGAGGCAGGTCAGTATAGAAAAATAGTTTAGCTGCCCAGCCAGGGACCCCCCCCCCACCTTGGCTTGGGCAGGGAGCACACCTCTTTCTTCACAATGCACTTGAACAACCTGTTGGGATGCTGGGTTACCCAGCTGCAGTGAGCTGCACATACACCAAAAACAAAACAATAACATAGGCTTATCCTCCTCTAGTAATCATTATTTCTGATGAATTTCTATTCAACTATGTTCTCAGATATCTCTGGGATTGTAAGAGCAGGGGATCATCAGCTTGGACTGGGTTTTGTTGCATGCTCAGTAAGACAAACTTTGTCCTCCAAGTGAACCTGGAGGAAGAATCCCCCATTAAACATCTTATGCTTATGCATGACTGACCATGCATATGATTAAAACCAGAGGCATCATGGGAAATAGTATGCGCAATAATGAAAAGGTTATATAACCCAAACCTATTGATCAATAGAGAGAAACACCTAAACTATGCCCCTTGGCAACCAACCCACTCTTCTTGTGGGTTCCTTACAAAAGCTTTGGGCAATAACGTGGGGCCTTTAAGTATTTTAACAGCCTTCTGGCACTGTGCTCAGACCATTATGATTGCTGTCCACTTCATAGTTTCTTGGGACTTTATTATTGTTGTGTGAGTGTGTGTGTCTATGTGTGTGTGTATGGGTGTGGGTGCTTTATGTGTGTTTGTATGTGTGTGTGTTGATGTGTGTGTTTGTATGTGTGTGTATTTATGTGTGGGTGGATTTGTGTGTGGGGTGTTTTATGTGTTTGTATGTGTGTGTATGTGTGTGGGTGTAGGTGTGTTTATGTGTGTTTGTATATGTGTGTATTTATGTGTGGGTGGATTTGTGTGTGGGGTGTTTTATGTGTGTTTGTATGTGTGTGTGGATGTGTGTGTGTGGATGTGTGTGTATCTTTTCAAATTATTTGAATATGACACCAAGAACCTGGAAACACCAAGAGACTAAAAGTAACACTTCTTTGTTTTATATTTCTTTTTACTATTAGAAAATATTCTTAATGAAACAGATTTATATTTTAATGAGTCCAGGAAGATTCATCCAAAGTACTGAAGGTATGTTTTTCTTAATAATAAATTTAAATTAGCCAATTTGTTAAAGCTGCTTCTGTTGAAAAAGCATTGGCTTCTGATTTGAGTTCATATCACAACCAGTTCATGTCACATCTGTAGCAATTACCTTCTCACTGCTGGAACAGAACCAGGCGGAAGCAGCTCATGGAAGGGAAGGGTTTATGACTGGCTTAGAGTTGCAATGGGAGGTTTCATCCCTGCATAGCAGACACCTGGGTGTCATACCTCCATCACAGCAGGGATCCACCAGCCCAGTGTGGCAAGCAGGGCTCGCTCACTTGATGACACACCTTCCCCAGCAAGGTGTCCACCTGCCAAAGACTCCACCAGCTGGAAATTAAATATGAGGCTTAATTACAAACACATTAGGATATGGAAGACATTTTACATTCATACCAGCACATCCTGACCAGAAACTGTTGAATTATGCATACCTCAAAGTTTTTGATTTAACTGTTTTCTATCAAAATTTGTTAGCATCCCAAAATGGACCTGGGCCGTGACTCCTTTATTTGCTTCCCCAAGATGACTGCAGAGATTAAATATCCTCTCTCTGTTCCTTGTCAATACTCTGACAAGTGGTCAAGCCTGTTGGGGTCTCGCTCCCCCCACGCACACACACTTGGAAAGTCTGCATTGCATTATGAAAGGAGTTGAACTTCATTTAGCAACTTTACATGAGGACTCACTTAGAAGCCAGTTGGGACCATGTAAACAGCATAAGAACAGGACCACATGTAGCTCATACATACATATACATAGTCATGCATAAAGATAGATTTATAAAAAGATTTTATAGCATTATTTAGCTCTATCACATGTAAGTTTTAAGTTACACTGTTGATTTTTCTCTTTCCTCCATAGCATTAAGCAATCCTCAATTCTAAACCTGTACTTCTACAAATGTGGAACCTTTTTAGAAACAACATAGAATACATGTATCTTAAGGACTCAGACTCTAAGCTGATCACTGGTAAGGTACAAGTAGATACTCAGTAAAAGCATGAAGGATGAACGCATGAAGCTAATCATTCAGACTTAGGTAACACCTTTTTCTCTGTTAAAAGCTTAATCATCAGAAGGGGAGATGTGTTGATAGGTGGATATGTCTTCCTCAATGTCATTGTAGAACATTGATTTTTACTTTCTAATTTATAGTGAGGCTTGTCATATTTCTTATGCTTGACTATATCTAAAAGGAAAGTGGAAAGAAAACAAAAGAGGAAAGGAAATTAAAGAGGAATTGAAAGGAAAAGAAAGAGGAAATGAAAGAAGCAAGGAAAAGAAAGGGAAGGGAGGCATAGCTCTGGATTAGGATTGAGTTTCCTAACTGGATAAGATATCCTGTCCAGGTCCAGGGTGACCATTGACAGGCATGGGCTGCATTGGACAGCCAGTGTCAGTCATGACCTGGGTCTGGTGTGAGGCCTAAATTCTGTGTCTGTTGTTTCCTTCTTTGAGCATCCGTGGAAACTCTCTCAACCTCACAGACACCATCAACTATCCAAACTTATTAATTTCCCAAAATGGATCTGAACCATAAGACTGAAGATACCAAGACATATTTACCCAAAACATTTCTAATTTGGAAAAATGTTTCTTCCAAAGAAAAATATGGTGGGCAACGAAACAGCAAACAAAATTGTGATACTCCTGGCCTTTTGTGTCTTTGGTACTAAGAGATAGTCAGTTTTCCTTCACTGAAGATTATATATATATATAACATAATATATATATATATATATATATAACTAGTGTTAGAACCTATGTGTATTTGTATGTAGTAAGGAAGGACACACATAAACAGACACTCTCTACTGCAGAAAGAGGAACTCAAGATAATTTTTAACAGTTAATCAGGGAGCACTTGTTATTTGAGGTGATTTGCCAACCATGTTCAACAGTGTACATTTACCATGTGTGAAAATTGCCCTCACTTAGATATTTCAGATATTTCTCTTCCTTTCTCCAGCTGCCTCTGTCTGTCACAAGCCTGAGTATTTCTTTTCCACCTTCTAATTGATTGTCTGCATTTTATTTTCAGAAGACCCTCATGTCAACATTTAGGCAAGTGAAATGCCAGAGCCATTGAAAATAGGGGAATAAATGTGTAACTTGGACATTTTTATAATAATCACATTAGACAAAAAAAATTGCATTCCGGGGAGTTTTTAATGGGTCTAATAGAAGCCTAGAGACTCAGGGGAGCAGAAGGCTATAGGCCAAAAATTTCAACCACTGGAGAAGGAAACTAATGGGCCATTAAAGTACACCCCGGAGTGTTTTATCGTTGTCATTGGAATTAGAATATATGTCTTTGTTTTAAAATAGAATGCCGCTTTGATGTCATCTTAACATGTAGCCTGCGTTTTCTACACTGACTACCAGTACCTTAAAAGATCAGGCAGAAATTAAGCTACAACAGAAGCAAATTAAACCTTTGCTTTCACAAAGGAACTAGAGACATTATGACAATTAAATTATTTTTCTGGGTTAGGAAGTTATTCTTTCATCCAATTATTTTACCCAAGAGTTTGGTTGAAAGATAGTTAGGCATCTGGAAAAAGGAGGATGTTAATATCGTCCTACGAAATATTATGCCTGATTAACCTCAGATCCTCAATACCTGTGCAAGAGTCTCTAAAATTACTTCTTTTTTATTAGAATAATTTTAGTGTTTAGATTGATCCGTAAAATTTATGTGTGTTAACAAGCATGTGGAGAAATCTAAAGCTAGTATTATTTTTACAGGAAATTTTATTTGGGTTCATGGAAAGTTAGCCTTTGCCCCTAGGATATAATCTCTGATAAACAATAGCTTTGAAATGGCGATGTGGAAGGTTGGGTTACAACCCCTAAACCTTGAGTTCATATCTTAAACCCACCAAAGAATTGACAAACTCAGAAGGAGAGTATTTTAAACAAGCCATACCTTAGTCACTATTACCAGGATACAAAAAAGGGGAGGGATAAAATATGGAAGAAAAATGACTCTCTTCCACATGGCCTGATGAACTCATAAAGAACATCAGAAAAGAGAGTAATTAAGAAGTACATGGTTTTAAAGAGAATTAGGAGTAACACACATGATGAAGTATTTTTCTCTTTTCTCTCCCTCTAGCCTTACCAGGCCAAAGGGAGAAAATGCCACTCACCACCCCTCTTTGCAGAGGATGTGTGTGTCAGCCCAGGGCCAAGTGGGAAAGGCCACAGGTTTCTGGAAGGGTTAGAACTTGAAATCGTGAGAGACCCACCTTCATGTAGGTGGGCAAAGCCCTGACAAGGGAGGAGCATGGCAAAGTTGTGTGAGATCATAGTGGGCTGCTGACTGCCTAAGAGAACCTGCCTCTTCATCTCTTCTCCTAGTTTCCTTTTGCAGTTGTATGTAGGAAACTCTGGTTTCATTAATTAAATGTCTTTAATATTGATAATTAGGTACATTGTATGAGCAAATATTGTGATGGTACCCCCGTTTCCCTCTTCCCTCTCCCCAACCTACTGGGGACCCACCTCAGTGGGCAGACTGAATCAGTCCATGTGGTAAGGGGTTGTGGATTGCATAAGAGGTAGCCAGTTTTTATTTATTTATTTTTCCCCTTTGTGCCTTGTTGCTGAGGTGGGAAATGTCTCTGGATAGTCTCCCCCACCATGGCTCTTATAATCTTTAGACCTCCTCTTCCACTCAGTTCCCTGAGTCATGGTGGGTGAGTTTTAAGTCTGCTTTATTGTAGAGATCTTAAATGCAGCTGGTGGGGATGAGTCTGCATTAGCCACAGGTTCCATCACTGCCAAGGCAGGGTGACACTGCTTCTCTCTGGTTCTCTGTTCCTAATGGAGACTGCTTCAAAATATTTATATCTTATTTACCATCTTCCCCAGGATTTTATGGATATTCTAATGATCCAAACTCAAGATTTGTGTACTTCCATCTCCCTACCCAGAACTTATATCTAATTTTATAAAGAAAATTTTATATCATCTGTGGCCTTTTGCATAAATGTCATGGTTTGATCCAGGTGTCTCCCACAAACAAATGAATGTGTTCTGGGTAATCAATCCTCAGTTTATGGCAGTTTTTGTTTTACAATCTTGAAGGAGCTGTGTTGTTAGGGGCAGGTATATGGGGATTATAAACCAGCTTCCCCTTGCCAGTATTTGGCACACCTTCCTGCTGCTATTTCCATTGCTGTGGCAGAGGTGATGTCCAGCCCTCTGCTCATGCCATCGTTTTCCCTGCCAGGATGGAGTCTCCCGTCGAGTCCATAAGCCAAATAAACCTATTCCTCTACAAGCCACTTTTGTTTGGGTTCTTTCTGTGCAGCAACTAGAAAGCTGACTGCAACAATGTGATTAAGGGGCATCTTGGTGAGAAGGACCTTTGGTGGTCCAAGCTCAGTAAGAATCTTTATCTTATAGATGAAAAACAGCGAGACTGTAGTCAAGAACCCATATATATTACATAAGAGAAATGCTCAACGTGCAACAGTAAAGGACTGATGGCATTAAGAATTGAGGCTAAGTACTATGGATATTACATAAACAGTCTTAACCAAAAGAATAGTGATATGGAGTAAATGGGGACCAAACAGCACAGAATAATAATTACTACCCTTTAAGTTTCAAAGCTGAAAGGTTCTGCTTAGGGCTAGAGAGATCACTCAGCAGTTAATACATTTGCCTGCAAAGACTAACAACCTAAATCTGATTCTCCAGGACCCACATAAAGCCAAATGCACAAAGTGGCACATGAATCTGGAGTCCATTTTCAGATCCTATATGTTCTGGTTGCACTCATTCTCTCTGGCTATCTCTCTTCTGTCTCTCTCTGATTACAAAATAAGTAAAAATATTTTTTAAAGATTCCATTTAGAGCAGTGTTTATAGCTGAAGAGAGAGAGAGTGTGTGTGCATGTGTGTATTTAAATTGTTAAATTCAGGTGAAGCAAAACTCTAATGGAGAAATGGGTCATATAAATGCACATAGGTCCAATTTGCATGGTAGTCTGTCATTCTTTGCCCCTGGGATGCCTCTTCAGAGGACTGGCGGGCTGAAGACAGCAGCTGTGGGTATCCAAAAGCCTGGTTTGGTCTGTGGCCAAGCTGGGGAGGGAGCAGAGCAGCTCCCCACTTATCCACGGAGCTGGGCATGTGGACAGGATGCAAGCAGATGAGATATGAGAGAAAGCTCTTGGGACACAGCCACTGTGGGCGGGATGGGCAGATATCGTTTTTTGTATATGTTAGGGTCATATTTATAGAGAGGAGAAGCTAGGAGAATTAGGGGTAGGGGAGAGCAAGGGGATTGGTTAGGCAGGGTGGTGAGTGGGCACCTCCAAAGTGGATAGGTGAGGGCAGGTAACCTGTGAATGCCTAATTTGCATAAATTGAGTGGTGGTAAGTACTTGATTCTAGACATGGATTGGATGGTGATAGTTGCAGAGACATTTGTCACCTGGAGCTGTCACCTATTGTCAGCCGTGCTGGGGTGAGAACACAGGGTTCACTGTGGCTTGCTTAGGGAGCCGGAAGGTTTATGGTTAAGGGTCGGAGTGGCAAAGCTCCTACCAGATTTCAGTGCAGAGACCACCAGGGGCATCAGCCTGTCTCGACTTCTCTTAATCCCACATCCTCAGTGTCCTTTTAGCAAAGTTCTACAGTAGTCAAATCTTCTTGGTATTTCTTCCACACTCTTCTATGAAGTGATCTTTGAAGAGCTCCAAATACTTTTATTTTCTGCAGGCAAAACTAGGACCTCTCAGAATATTTGAACTTTGTATTATTATGTAACATATACAAATTAAAAATATATTGTCCAATAGTCAAATAAAGATGTATGACTATTGGAAAAAGAATATTGTAGAAACAATGTATTAGAACATTTCAATATATAAACTAATGACATTCAGTTTCCAATTAGGCATTTACCTGCACCCATAATTAGCATTGCTCAATAGATTTGTATTTTATTTCAGGTACAATCAGAAGAAAATACTGAGAAAAAAAGAGCCTTGTATTCATGTTTTTTTCCAGATGATTATAAGTCTTATTTTTCTTAGATATTAATCTGGTTTATGTACATAAGCAAGCAAAGGAGAATTTGTTAAGCTTATAATAAAAATATATTACATAAATAAATATTGTTCACACAACTATCAGTTGATAATTAATCTTTAAGTAGGTATAAGTAATGAGATGTGCTTGGTGCAAGCTTGGTGAATAACCAACCCCATTTGTTACTTCCATTTAATTCAAGTAACTTACAAGAATGCATTTAAATATGGGCTCTCACACACATATCCTTAGAATAGGTGATTTGACATAATGAACTGTTCTTTGTTGAATAAAAACATGGTTGGTTTTTCTTCGATTTCTAATTCCCAAATTTTTAGACTATACAAAACAATATTATAAATTATTTGTTTTTTTTAATGCCTGGATGGACCATTTCTGCTCTCAATAATGCTGTCAATGTAGGAAACTGGAAGGATGAGAAGTCAATGATAGGAACAATCTAGATAAGTAAATCTCAACTAATATTGCCAAATCCATTTTCATAACAACAGGCTCAGTGGTGGTCATAGAGGAGGTTTCAGGTCAGTTGCCCTTAGCTATCTAATGAGTAGAATTAACTGTTGCCACAACTGTGAAGAAATAAAATCCATGGGCACTGATGCAGTGTGGTTCTATCATTTTGATAACCAAAAGGAGACCAACATGTCCCCCTCCAACATGTGCATTTAGAGGAAAAGATTGAGGTGAAGTCAGTTAAAGAAAAAAATTAGCACACATGGAAAGTTTTCTGTTTCTTGTATCTGCTTACAAGCAGAGTGTAAGCTTCTGTGCCCAGAAGTGGTCTCCACTGAGCCCCTATACAAACACACACACACACACACACACACACACACACACACACACACACGCACACACACCACACACACACACACGCGCACTCACATTTTTCTGTGGTCTTCATTCATTTTCTATGAAAACCTTTCCACATGAAAAAAATAAAAATACTAACATAAAAATAAAATTAAATAAAAATGCATTTTCTCATGTAAATCATTTGCCAGTTTAAATCACAGAACCTACTAAGCGAACTTCAGGGGGCAAAATAAAGTGCCTTATATGTTTGTGCCATCATATGCCATATAATTTAATCTTTGTTTCAGGAACATGATGAGTCTGTCCCTGCCTTGGCACTGCTTCAGACTTCCCAGCACATAGTGACTCAGAATTCCCCTGCAAATATATTAATTCTAGAACTCCACTGACTTCTAGAATGAATACATACAATATCATCTGTAATTCCATAGAACTTTGAACTATATCCTTTTTACTAATTTATTACAATTCAATGTCAATGACTGTGCATTAGATTTATTTTTATGAATTGAAATCATTGATAAATTTGCATATAGAGCTAATGTCACTTGATTATAACCTCTTAACCATTACCTTCTTGTCATACAAAACTTTTTTCCCTGAGGAAGCATGGG
>PVHP010042478.1:0-14970 GCA_004024765.1 Zapus hudsonius
AGCATACTAGCAATCCCACTGAGGTGGGCTCTCAATGTAATGGGGGCACAGAGGAGAGAAACAGTGGCACCAACACATGACTTGTTTGTATAAATTTTCTACTTAATTTAAAAAAATGAGAAAAAAATGTATTAGGAACTGAACATGGTGGCACCTGTCTGTAATCCTAGCACTTGGGAAGCACATGCCCATAATCTCAATACCTGGGAGGTGGAGGCTAGAGGATCAGGAGATTAGGGCAGCCTGGGTTATAGGAGACCCTGCTTATAAAATCAAATCAAAACAGAAAGACAGTATTGGGAATATATCCCATATCTGGATACTCATTTTTTTCTATGCCTAGTCCTTCCAGTACTACTTCCTTTACCCTTAGTTCCCCTATAATGTAACATGTATATTCTTCAAAATCGCTAATACGTGGAAACCTCACCATTTATGACAGAGACCAAATGGTTAGGGCATATAAAAACATATAAAAACTTTATAAATGATACACATATCCAAAAGAATATAGGAACCTAATGAGTTTTATACATATTATATGGCTTTGAAATACATAAATAATCAGTATGGTACTTTACCCTGAAAAAAAGGCCTGAGATATACTGGTGCAATTGAATGTCAGAAGGGTTGCAGCTGTGAGTCATACTGAAGTGGAGGTTGGAAGGTTATCTGAAATTGTTAAAGTTAAAAAAGACTCCAGATGTGGGTGAATATAGCTCAGAGCACACAGTGAACTGAGATAATTTGCCATCTTTCTACCCCTACTTCTGCCCCTTCTTATAGGTGTGTACCATGTTTTGCTCCTGTCTCCAGTGTTCCACCAGAAAGCTGTGTCTTTAGTCATTCAACTTTATCATGTACTTCTGTGAGTATATTCCAAATAGAACCCGTGAACACAAAAAGAGATAAATTCTCATATTTTGACTCATTCTCTACAAGATGTTTAAGTGGTGTGTGTGTGTTTTTAATATATCTTTGCCTTAGCCTAGCTGAATGCTAATTCCCGCAATTATCTAGTATTTCTAACAGATAAAATCAAATATAAGCAAAACTCGCATTATGTTTAAATTTTCCCTGAAATGTCAATGGCATTTGAATGAATTCTCATTTTGAACAAGCTTATATCAGAGTCAACTATATATTGTTTTGTTTTGGTTATTGACTATAATCTTAACTTTCTCCCTACCATTATCGGTCTCACTCTCATAATAGACAAAGACACTTTCTTTTTTTTAGAAATGTAATTGGAACATATGTCATCCAGATATTTAAACTTATTAAAATGTTGTCTATCTTCAAAATGCTGATCTGGGATATGAGGTAGGTAAGATTTGAAGCCATGGGTTCTTTATACAGCTTCAATATGAGAACCTAAGCACAGACATTTGAAACATGATAAACATTCTTTAAAAAAAACAGATCACAGAATTTTTATATTAGTACAGAAAAGACAGGATAAAATAGAGTTAGCTTGCTATGACTTAGAAGATACAAATTTTGATCCAGGTCTTTAAATTTGTGAACATGGATTACAGAAATATTCTCAGAAGATTTAAAAGTCTAGCATAAAATCCATTT
The DNA here is from genome assembly GCA_004024765.1 of Zapus hudsonius. Taxonomy (NCBI): domain Eukaryota; kingdom Metazoa; phylum Chordata; class Mammalia; order Rodentia; family Dipodidae; genus Zapus; species Zapus hudsonius. Next base: position 1,582 of record PVHP010042478.1, read on the forward strand.
CAGTTCTTGGTAAGTGTTAGTAAAAGTTAGTTCCTTCGAGAGTTTGCAAAGGAAAACAGTTCTTGAAAGCTAGGAAGAATACATGAGGCAGTAAAAAGATGACTCTGAAAATTAACAGTAAGGTTACAATTAAAAACAAGGTTTTAAGTACCATCAAATGAGCAGAATATTTGTCATGTTGAACCTGAATGAAATACAGTCAGTCTAAAGTCGGGTGTGAAAACCAGGTTGCAGACACAGCTCTAGGAACAAAGGGAAATTCTCACATCCAGAGACAGTACAGAAATATTCCAGGGCTTGATTCTGTTCTTCATTATCTCATGTTCAGTCCCCAGGTGATCTCATAGTGGCAAAAAAAAGCTGCAGAAGAAGTCAAAAATAAGAGTATTTATCTTTTTGTGTCCACGGGTTCTAGTTGGAATACACTCACAGAAGTACATGATAAAGTTGAATGACTAAAGACACAGCTTTCTGGTGGAAGACTGAAGACAGGAGCAAAACATGGTACACACCTATAAGCCCAGCACTCAAGAGTCTGAGGCAAGAAGACTGTAAGTTCAAGGTGAGCCTGGGGTACATAGCCAGACCCTGTCTCACAAACCAAAGTCTTTTAAAGTAATAAAAGAGGCAGAAATAGTAATGACTCCAGAGAAATATAGAGAAGACTTCAAGGAAAATGGCCCCATAAACTAGTTTTGAACTCCTGGTGGGGGAAGGGTCTAATTCAAATCAGCATATCAAAGAGAGAACTGAAATAATGACCACTACCCAGAACTCATGTTGACTACTAAGTAGTGCACACATGGAACAGATCCAAAAAGTACTGTGGAAGACTTTTCTTTTGTTAACTTGTTCCTCCACCCCGTCCTGGGGATTGAATCTAGAGCCTAGTACACCACAAAGCTACACCCTTAATCTTACTTTAGAAGCTTCCTTTTTAAAAGTTTACTTATTTATGTTGGCAGGGACTGCACGTCAGTGCCTCTTGCCACTGCAACGGAACGCCAGATGTATATGCCACTTTTTGTATCTGGATTTATATGGGTGCTAGAGAATTAGACCTGGACCTGGAGGCTTTGCACATAAGCACTTTTAACTCTGAACCACATTCACAGCCCCTGTTGCAAAAGTTTTAATAACTGAACTAGCGCTAGTGACACAGAAAGGTTGACCTCACAAACCTGTTCTAATGAAGTTGGTTGCCTGCTGTCATTAAAGTAACGATGTGAGTGTGCAGCTTAGTGACTTAGTGGGTGTTTAACCTGTGCGAGACCCTGAGTTCAACTCCTAATGCCATAAATAAAACCAAAAAGGAAGAATGATAGAGGAAAGAACAGCAATGAAGAGCTTGCACGGGAAAAGCAGATCAAACACCCACAATGTTAAGATGACATCATTGTTAAGATTATACGACTAAGATTTTGTTTTTTAAAAAAATATTTATGAGCAAGAGAGAATGAGAATGAGAATGGGCACGCCAGGGCCTCCAGCCACTGCAAACAAACTCTAGATGCGTGCACCACTTTGTGCATTTGCCTGTACATGGATACTGCAGAATCAAACCCGGGCTATCAAGCAAGCACCTTTAACTGCTGAGCCATTTCCCCAGCTCAATACTAAGACTTTTAAGGAACAATTACATAAATTTGAATAAGTAATGGTGAGCATTTTTGAAATGAATGGTAAAATGAAGTCTCAACAAAGAAACAGAAGCTATGAAGAAGATCCTAATGGATATATTAGACCCAAAATTATAATCCATTTTTCAAAGCTTACTAAATGATTTCAGTGGCAGAATGAAAGTAACAGGAGAATGTCAGTGAACTTAGATATAGATGGATAGAAATTACCCAAGAGGGTAGGTTATGTACGAATTAATGTAGGCCTTGAAACTAGATAGGAAAACATAAAAGACGAGCAAAAGGGACTCTTAGAATATGAAAACAGAAGTGAGGTTATACTAAGAAGTCATGGGGGAACTGGGATGACAGAAAGGGAAACAAAAGAATTTGTTTGAAAGACACCATTAAGAAACCTAAATTCCTTGTATGTTAATAAAATTTTGGAAAAAGTTATTCAATATTAAAAAGAGAGAAAAATGGGCAGAAAAAAGAACAGACGCTCAGGGACCTATGGGACAGTAAAAAGAAATCTTAAATTTTGGTTCATTGGATTTCCAAAGACAAGTAGAGGGTTGAGAAATATTTCAGCTGGGTGTGATGGCTTGTGCTTATAATCAGCAGTCCTAAGGAGGCTGAGGTGGAAAGATCACCATGAGTTGGAGGCCAGCCTGAGCTATACAGTGATTTCTAAGTCAACCTGAGCTACAGTGAGTGAAACCCTGCCTCAAAAAATCTATATAGGTGTATATGTGGTGTGTGTGGGGGGGGGGGGGGAGATGTGGATATTCATGAAAAAATGTCTGATAAACTCAAATTTGGCAAAAGATAAATTTTTAGTTTCAAAAACTTCAATAATCCTTGATGTAGATCAGTAGTAGAGGTTTTAGCACCCCCCCTTCCCCCCAAAAAAAAAGAAAATCCTGCTCAGATAGATCAAACTGCTAAAAAACAAAGACAAAAAAATCTTCAAGGAAGCCATGTGATAAGCAGACCAACTTATATGAAAAAATTATTTAGATGACATTTCTCATCAGATAATATGGAGGCCAAGGGAAGTAGGGCAGTATTTTGAAATGCTAAAAGAAAAGCATCAACTCATTTCTATTTTTTGGGTTTTTTTTTTTTTTTTTGGTTTTTCGAGGTCGGGTCTCCCTCCAGCCCAGGCTGACCTGGAATTCACTCTGTAGTCTCAGGCTGGCCTCAAACTCACGGTGATCCTCCTACCTCTGCCTCCCGAGTGCTGGGATTAAAGGCGTGTGCCACCACGCCCGGCTGCATCAACTCATTTCTATATCCAACAAAAAATATTTTTCAGTGGTAAGGATGAAAGAAATTCTCAGATGAGTAAAAAAATCCATGGTCATCAGATCTACTCTAAGAATTGCTCAAGAAGAGACATGATAACTGAAGCAAACTAGGAACATAAAGAATGAAGAAACCACCACAGAAATGCTATGTATAATAGACTCATCTCTTAAGTTCTTTGAAATATATTTTATGGATGGAAACATAAATTATAGCATTATAAGACGACTACAACATAGAGAAGTGAAACGAGGATTTTATATTTTTATTGAGAAGCTTCATTCATATGCACAATGTACCCTGGCCATAATCCCCTCCAACCACCCTCTTTCCCCCACCCTTCCCTATATCCCCTCCACTGAAACCTTTCTTCCTTCCAACTAGTGCCTCTTCTATTTTGATGTCATTCATGCAGGCCTTGTGTAGATAGCATCAGCCACCATGAGGTCTGCGATGGCCACTTAATATGTGGGAAACAGCACAAAGCACTCTTCCCCATCATTTGGCTCTTAAGTTCTTTCCACCCCTGAACCTTAGATAGTGTGCTAAAGATGGCTCCCTTTTTCTCAGCACTTTGTTGACTTTCGAGATTCTTCAGTAGTCACTGCCATCTGAAAAGAAAATCTTCTCTAACCAAAAGGGAGAGTAGCATTAATAGATAAGCATAAGCATAAATATTCATATGGTAATTTGGTGGGCATACTATATCCATTAAATCAAACAACAGTAGTAATTCCACCCCCCACCCCGGGATTTATGACCTTTCCAGCCATAGGCTTTTGATTAGGTTTTTAGTACCAGGCATGTGTAGTGGGCCTTGAGTCCAATCATACAGTAGTTGGTTTTTCCCCATAACTAACATGTCACCATTTTACCAGTTGGCACATTTTGCCTTGCTGGCTAGCCATGTAGCTTACAGGATGCCAAGACCTTTAATGGCTTTTCTCCAACAAGCTGCATAGCACTTTCTAACACCATGACAACTAGTCAACAGGAAGGAGGCTTCCAGCTCAGCTCCAGCTTGATTTTCTAGTTTCCTATAGCCCAAGCATGTGTCATCTTATGCATTAGGGTCTTAACCTTCTAGTCTTAGTGGGCAACCAAGAGCTTTGACAATAGCCCATATTGTTTTATTCCATCCCTGGTATGGAAAATATTCTTCTAACAATCCATGGCTTCTGGGTATAACATTCTTCTTCCCACAGGGTATTTCTGCCCAAACTCTCTGAAAAGACTGTTTTTAAATTTAATTGAAGTGATAAAATCACCCCACAGTAAATACCAATAACTCCCCTGAGGAGAGCTTGCAGTTGAATGGGGACGGAGTAGAGGGGATATAAGAGTATAATCTGATGGGGACACAACTAACACATAATATGTTCAAACAGTGAAGTTAATATTTTTTTAAAATTCAATTTAAAGTATATATATTGAAATCTTAAGTAAAATTATGCTAATGTCAAAATATACGTAAAATTCACATGTTCTCTTATCTCAAAAGAAGACAAGAAATAGGAAAGAAAAAATAAATAGAAAGCAAGTTATTAGATGGTAGAGCCAATCCAAATATATCAATGCCCACGTTATGTATAAATTAGCTAAACCAATGGGGGGGACCAGAAATTTTCAAATTAGTCTTTTTAAGTAATGCAACTCTCACCTATCTTCAAGAAGCTCACTCCAGGGCTGGAAAGGTGGCTCAGTTGTCAAGGCTATTATTCTACAGTACTCACATAAAGCCACATGCATAAAGTGGCACATGTGTCTGGAGTCCATTTGAAGCAGCAAGAGGCCCTGGCATATACACACACACACACCTCTCCCTCACTCCCTGCCTCCCCTCTCTCTTCTCTGTCAAATAAAAATTTTAAGACAAAAAGAACCCCACTTCAAACATGATATATATGGGTTAAAAGTAGAAAATGGCAGCCAGACATGGTACATCACTCCTATAATCTCAGTACATGGGATGCAGAAGCAAGTAGGGTCACAAGTTCTAGGCCAGGTAGGTTACATGTCAAGGCCCTGTGGTAAAATGCTGAGGGGTGGAGGAAGGTGAAAGATAAGAAAAGAATAAAGGTATACCATGTAAACACTATTAAAAGATAGACATGTTATGGCAGAAAATTAGCCTTCAGAATACAGGCGATGACTTTGGATAAAGAGCAATATTACACAATTATAGAAGAGCTAATAATCCTCCATGTGTATCTTTCTAACTGTAGAGCTTCAAAATATCAAAAGTGGAAAGTGGCAGACTAGAGGAGAGATAGATGATCTGCAATTTAGCTTTGTAACTGTAACATTTCTTTCTCAGTAATTGAGAAGAATGTTGGACATAAAATCAGCAAGGATACAAAGGGATTGACAACCACTTGGGTCTAATTGACATTTATAAACCTCTGAGCAATATGACTAGCCATATTTTTTTTCCGGTACATATGGAACATCCAATGAGACCATATTTTACGTCATAAAATAAACTTCAGCGAACTTAAATAAGTCATAAAGATTACATGTGTAACCATACTAGAATAAAATTAGAAATCAACAAAGATAACAAAATATTAAACTACTTAGAAATCAAGTAGCATACTTCTGTATAATTTGTCTTTTATATAAGAGAGCTTATTCACCATAGGTACATAAAATCAATGAAATATTTAAGTAGCATCAAGGTATTATGGATTTGCCAGTTGATATAATAAGCCAGTTAACTTGATAAATAATAATCTTATTGTCAGACATAAGTAAGAGAAAGTTTATAAACAGTAAAGTAGGATTATATTGTTACAGGAAAGTGGATAGGATTAAATGTTTCTGTTAGAGAAAAAATGTATTAAATCAATAATCGAAGTGTTTACCTTAAAAATAAAAAAAAATGTAAAATCGGACCAAAAAAAGCAAAACAAGGAGGTAGAAAAATGAGACTAAATAATGAAACTGAAAACAAACGAAAGAAAATAGAGAAAATCACTGATAGTGAAATTTGACAATTTAACAAGCAATAAAATTGATAAGCCTTTAATAAGGCTTACAAGTATATTAAAAGAGAGAAGATGGAATTCCAGAATCATATTTACTTTAAAAGGATAACAAGAGAATGTCACATATTTTAAAACTTAAGAGTAATGAACCAGTTCCTCAAAAACCAAACTTTGAAACTCATCCAAAATGAAATTGAGGGCTGGAGAGATGGCTCAGCGGGTAAGGCACTTGCCTCCAGTGCCTGAGGACACGGGTTCAATTCCCCAGGACCCACATAAGCCAGACCCACAAGGTGGTGGCCCTGGTGCGCTCTCTCTCTCTCTCTCTCTCTCTCTCTCTCTCTCTCTCTCTCTCTATCTCTCTATCTCTCTCTATCTCTATCTCTGCTTGAAAATGAATAAATAAAATAAAAAAAACTAAGTTTCAAAATGAAATTGATAATCTCAGTAGTCTAATATTGTGTCTTTTAAGGGCTTAAACTCATAGTTGAAAAAAATAGAGATAAAATCTGTACATGACTTTTAAGTGGCTACAGTAATCAAGGTAGGGTCAAACTGGCAAAATGACACATACCTAATACAATGAAGAGAATAATATATATGTTCACCAGAAATGGAAATGGTAGCACATGCCTAAAATCCTAGTACTCAAGAGGCTGAAGGAGGAGGACTGCTTGAGTTCTAGGCTGACCTGGTCTACACTGTTAAGTTCAAAGCCAGTTTCTTGAGACCCTGTCATACAACAAATCTTTTGCCTCTATCCCTCTGCCACTCAGAAATAAGACACTCTAACAAGAACAAGGTCATATACCTGGCTCAAATGCCAGGGTCCTGAAACCCAATGGTGAGAAGACTGGATGATTAGGAGTTGGGAACCTTCCAACTCTTTCTTATGGTACTAGGGCTGAAGATGAACTCAGATCTCAAGGCACAGTTGTGGGACCGCAGTATCATGGCCACCAAGGAAATTGAATTAGTTGTAGACAGCAATCAATCATAGTTTTGAATTCTCAGTTTCCATGATAAACAATGACTAAATTATCATTCACAGTATTTTTGAAAAGACCCGGATGTGGCCTAGTTTTACAAAAATTAAAAACAAACAGAAAAATAGATTTTTTTTTTCTTGCGTAAAATTCCTATGCGGTGGTCACAGCTGTTGCCTGGGTCCTCTGCATGGACACTGGTGGATTTTTCACAAGCTGGTTGGTTAATCTTTACAGGGAGACTTAGTGAATAAGGTCTCTTTCCAGAGGTTGGGGGTCAGGTAGCTAAGGTCTTAAAGATAGCATCACAATAGCCTTGGTGACAATGCCCACGGAGGCAGTGCATCAGTCATCAATACCAGTTGGCTGCAGTTTCTTGGGCACAGAGACAACACCGGTGCCTCTAGGGGTGGGGATACACCACAGCACAGAACCACAAAGGCCTGTCACCTTCAGTGGGAAAGAATGGGGCTTATCCAAGTTGTTCCCTGAGTGGCCTCTTTGTCGAGGACAATGGAGAGAGCTTATGTAAGATGATGGCCTCTCAGATGACAGTGGCTACCTCCATGGAGCACTTAATACACAGACCAACTTTGGTTTTTTGTTTGTTTTTGAGGCAGGGTTTCATTATAACCCAGGCTCACTTTGAACTCACTAGGTAGTCCAGGCTGGCCTCAAATTCAGGGAAACCCTCCTTACCTCAGCCGTCTAAGTGCTGAGATTAAAGGTATGAGCCACCATGCTCAGTTCCAAACCAACTTCAAACATGGTCCTTTGGAAAGGAAGAGTCTGCTTCTGCACATACGTGGTCTTCAAACCTCATTATTTTTTTTTATTGTCCATAATGAGTTACAATATTTAGTGGGCAAACAATGAGTTGTTATCCCCAATTCCCCGCTGCCCTCCCCTCCCCAATCCGCTGGATAACCTCCTCCATGGGTCATCTAGATGAGGCCTTTTGACACGGGGCCATGGATAGCCTAGTATTCAGTCAGGTTCTCCTGGCCATGCCTCTGGATAATCTCCCCCACCACGGCTCTCACAATCTTTCCACCCACTCTTCCGCATACTTCCCTGAGTCGTGGTGGATGAGTATTAAGGGTGCTTTAAGGTTGTGAGCTTAGGGGTCTTTGTGTCGAAAATCATTGGTTTCTATCTCACTGGCTTATCCTGTGTTGATTTAATGGCTGTGGCTGTGTGCCCCTTGTTCATCCCAACATTCTCTGTAGGGTTCCATATGATTCCTCCACAGTATGACTGTGGAGGCTACTATCTTGCCAGAATCTCAGCTATTGGCTTACGGTCGGTTGGTAGGGTTAGATAGGCCCCAGCTCTCTAGCTGCATCCTGAAAAACACAAACACAATCTCCATCGGAGAGTAAGATCAGTGTAGGTTAACAAATATACACAATTCTGGATTTGCCTAGATTCTATTTTTAGTAGCCTCCTCGTCAATCGCTCCCATAGTGCATCTTGTCTTGAAAGACAAAAAGTATGGGATCCAGTGACTATCACCCTGAATCCCAAGTTCCAGACAAGGGCCTCCCTCACTAAGTGGAAAATTTGGCCAAATCTGAAAGCTGTTGATTGTCTCCCCAGACCCAGGCTTCTCAATTACAAAAGTGCTCCTTTCTTGGTTTGCTGTTCTCTCCCAGTAGGAGGAGGGAGCCTACTCATGGCTGCAGATGGTGTTTCATGTCAGTGGTCTCTGTTTACTCCCGCTGTCATTGATCAGTTTCCCCTGGGAGCCTGTGCAGTGCCTTCTAGCAATACACTAACTGCCTTCTGGGGGCTGGATACCATTCCGGACATTGAAGGGTCTTTTGATGCTGATCACTGGCATTCTGTGGTTTCTTCAGCAACAGGGTTTTGCCTCAGGCCTGGGGAGGGCACTCAAGAGCTTTGACAGAATTCTGTCTTATTATTGGAATCTCATGAGTCTCTTTGGTCAACAGCTCAGTGAGGGAAGGAACCAGTGGTTGGAACCAGAGGTTGTCAGGATGATCTAATTATTCACAGGCTTAGACTCTCTCCCCCACTACTCATGGCCCCTCTTGCCAGGCGACACTCACTACTTTCTCAATAGGTTACAGTATGCTCTTAAGGATTTTATAGTTTTGAACCTAATGTGGTTTATCCTCATGCTTAAGCAATTCCCCTCCCCTATAAATATACCACAATTTCTCTGTCCATTCCGCCATGGATGGGCATTTGGGTTGATTCTAATTCTTGCCTATTATGAAGTGAGCTGCTATAAATATGGTTGTACAAATGTTTCTGCTTCGAGATGTGACATCTTGTGGATAGATGCCTAGTAGAGGGATAGCTGGGTCCATTGGAAGGTCTATGTCCATTCTGTTCAGAAGTCTCCACACTGATTTCCATAGTGGTTGAACAAGTTTACAATCCCACCAGCAGTGAATGAGGGTTCCTTTATCCTCGCCAGCAAAGATTGTTGTTGGTTTTCTTTATGATTGCCATTCAGACAGGGGTAAGATGGTATCTCATTGTGGTTTTGATTTGCATTTCCCTGATGCTTAAGGATGCTGAGCACTTTCTTAAATGAGACAAGGCCATTTGTGTTTCCTCCTCCGTAATTTCTCTGTTGAGATCAGTACCCCATTTTGTGAGGGGGAATTTTGGGTTTTTGTTATTAATTTTTTTTAGTTCTCTGTAGGTTTTGGAAATTAGGCCTCTGTCTGAGTTGTAGCTGGCGAGAATCATCTCCCAATTTGAAGGGTCTCTATTGGCTCTGAGTATGGTTTGTTTGTCTGTACAGAAGCTTTTGAGCCTGATCAGCACCCATTGGTTAAGTGTTTTTTGTATTTCCTGGGCTGCTGGAGATTTGCTCAGGAATTTTTTCCAACTCCTATTTCTTGTTGAGTTCCTATTTTTTCTTCCAGTGTGTTCACGGTTACCGGATTTATATTAAGGTCTCTGATCCATTTGGAGTTCATTTTTGTGCACGGTGAAAGGAGTGGGTCTATTTTCATTTTTTAACACGTGTTTATCCAATTCCTCCAGCACCATTTTTGAAGATGCTATCTTTGGCCCAGCATACATTGTTGGCCCCCTTGTCAAAGACCAAATAACTGAAGTTACTTCCATTCAAAACTGGGTCTTCAATTCTGTTCCATTGATCTGTCTTTCTGTTTTTATGCCAGTACCATGCTGTTTTCGTTACTATGGCTTTGTAGTATGTTTTGAAGTTAGGGATGGTGATACCTCCTGAGTAGGATTTTTTAATTAGAATAGTTTTGGATATCCGAGGTCTTTTGCCCTTCCAAATAAATTTAGAGATTATTTTTTTCTATGTCTGTGAAGAAAGAGGTTGGGATTTTTATCGGCATAGCATTGAATCTGTAAATCGCTTTTGGCAGGATTGCCATTTTTACTATATTGATTCTCCCTATCCATGAACATGCAATATCTTTCCATCTTCTCACATCCTCCTCTATTTCCTTCTTGAGTGTTTCAATATTTTTCTTATATAAGTCCTTTACAAGCTTGGTTAGTGATATTCCAAGGTATTTGATTTTCTTTGAGGCTATAGAAAATGGGACAGTCTCTCTTATGTCTTTTTCAGTCTGCTTGTCTTCTGCATAAATAAGGCTACTGATTTTAGTGTGTTAATTTTGTATCCTGCCATGTTGCTGAAGGCATTAATTACCTTCAAGAGGTTACTGATACTATTCTTTGGGTCTGATATATAAAGGATCATGTCATCTGCAAAGAGGGATAGTATAATTTCTTCCTTTCCAATGTGTATTCCTTTTATGTCCTTCTCTTGTCTTATCACTTGAGCTACAACTTCAAGCACTATGTTAAAGAGCAGTGGTGAGAGTGGGCAGCGTTGTCTTGTTCCTGAATTGAGTGGGAACTTCTTGAGTCGTTCCCCTTTGAAAATGATCTGTGCTTTAGGAGTTTTGTAAATTGTCTTTATTAAGTTGAGGAATTGGCCATCTATGCCTATTCTTTCGAGAGCTTTGAACATGAAGAGGTGTTGAATTTTGTCAAAAGTCTTCTCCTCGTCAATTGAGATAACCATGTGGTTTTTGTGTTTGAGCCGATTAATGTGATGTATCATATTTATTGACTTGTATATGTTGAACCATCCCTGCATCTCTGGGATAAAGCCAACTTGGTCAGGGTGGATAATATTTTTGATGTAGTGTTGTATCCGGTTTGCTTGGACTTTGTTCAGAATTTTTGCATCGATGTTCACCAGAGATATGGGTCTATAGATCTCTTTTCTTCTTGCATCCTTGCCTGGTTTGGGGATTAGGGCAATGGTAGCTTCATAGAAGGTGTTTGGAAGCCTTTCTTCTTTTTCTATGTTTCCAATAAGTTTCAGAAAGAGTGGTTTCAGCTCTATGATGAAGGCTTGGTAGAATTCAGCTGAAAAACCATCTGGTCCTGGGCTTTTCCTTTTGGGAAGGTTTTTGATTACATCTTCAATCTTTGTGGATGTTTTAGGTTTATTTAGTGCTTTTATCTGCTCTGGGTTTAGCTTTAGCAGTTGGTAGGTGTCGAAAAACTTATCCATTTCTTTCAGGGTCTCTAATTTTGTGGAGTAGAGGTTTTGGAACTATGACCTGATGATTCTTCCAATGTCTTCGGGATCTGTTGTGATCTCACCATTGTCCTTTCTGATTTTGTTCATTGGGCCTTCTCATTTCTTCATTTGATTAGATTGGCCAGGGTTTTGTCGATCTTATTAACTTTTTCAAAGAACCAACTCTTTGATTTATCTATTTTTTAATCGCTTTCTTGATTTCCAATTCATTAATCTCAGCTCTGATTTTAATAATTTACTTTCACCTTCAGCTCCTCCAGTTAGATTTTTCCGTCTCTTCCAATGATCTTATGTGGGTGGTTAGGTGATCAATTTGAGACCTCTCTGTCTTTGATATGAAGGCATTTAGTGCAATGAACTTTCCCCTCAGGACTGCCTTTATTGTGTCCCATAAGTTACTAGGAAATTCTGAATTTCCTGTTTTATTTCTTGGATGACCCAATCATTTTTTAGGAGCAAATTATTCAGGCACCAGTACTTTATGTATTTTCTGGATCCTGTTCCATTGTTAACTTCTACCTTTAACGCACTGTGGTCTGATATGATGCAAGGAACTACCTCGATCTTCCTGAATTTTTTAGAGAAGATTTGTGACATAAGATGTGATCAATTTTTGCGAAAGCCCCATGCGCTGCTGAGAAGAATGTATATTCTGTGTCTTTGGGGTAGAACGTTCTGTAAATATCTGTTATCCCCAGCTGGTCAATGGTGTCATTAAGCTCCGTTATGTCCCTGCTGATCTTCTGTTTGGTTGATCTATCTAGAGCTGATAGAGGTATATTAAAGTCTCCTACTATGATGGAATTAGAGTCTATTTCTGCTTTACTTTTTAGTAGGGTTTCCTTTATGAACTGTGTTGCACCCAAATTTGGTGCATATATGTTAATGATGGTGATATCTTCCTGATGGATCATTCCTTTGATGAGTAAGAAGTGACCATCATTATCCTTTTTAATTGATTTAATGTAAAGTCTATTTGTCAGAGATTAATGTAGCCACACCTGCTTTTTTTTTACTTCCACATGCTTGATAAACTGTTTTCCATCCTTTTACTCTAAGAAGATTGCTGTCTTTAGAAGTAAAGTGCATTTTCTGATGGCAGCAGATGGAAGGGTCCATTTTTCTGATCCACCCTGCTAGTCTGTGTCTTATTATAGGGGAGTTAAATCCATTTATATTCAGTGATATAACTGTGAGGTTTGCTTTAAGCCCTGCCATGATGAAGGGTTAATGGCAGTTGTTGTCTGTGCTGCTGTTATTAGCACGCTGATTGTGATTGTCGTGCCTGATCTCTGGTACTCTTCTGCGGTAGATTTCTTGTTTCTTCTTTGTGGGATATCTTTTGCAGGATCTTCTGAAATTTTGGCTTTGTTTTCAAATAGTCGTAGAGCTGGTTTATTTCATGGAACACTTTCCCTTCTCCATCTATCATGAGGGATAGCTTTGCAGGGTACAGTCGTCTAGGTTGAAGGCCATACTTGTTTAGGCCCTGAAAAGCATTATTCCAAGCCCTTCTGGCTTTCATGGTTTCTAATGAGAAGTCTGAGGTTAGTCTGATGGCTTTTCCTTTATAAGTTACGGTTTGCTTTCCTCTAGCATCTTTGAGTATTTTCTCTTTGCTTTCTATGTTAGGCATCTTAGTTAAAATATGTCTTGGAGAATTCCTTTTCATGTCCTGTCTGTTTGGAGTTCTCTGGGCCCCTTGAAAGTTGAGTGGGCTTTCTCTTGTTAGATAGGGAAAGTTTTCTTGAATAATTCTGTTGAAAATATTTCCTATGCCTTTAGCCTGGGTTTCTTCTCCCTCTGGGATCCCCATGATTCTTATATTGTGCCTCTTTATGGTATCCCATACATCCCTCAAATTTTGCCCACTCGATTTCTTTTTTTGTTGTTTTTTTTTTTTTTTTTTTTTT
>PVHP010042479.1:0-15055 GCA_004024765.1 Zapus hudsonius
GGTCCATTCTGGTGGAGAAAGCCTGGCAGCAGGAGCACGAGGCAGCTGGTCCATTGCATCCACAGTCTAAGGCAGACAGGTAGGTCCACCCTGTGCTCCTCTTCTTCCCTCTGGGCTGACCTCAAGCTCTGCAGGCCCCTAGCAAACCCAGGAGCTTATGAGGAGCATTTCACATTCACATCATAGCATGTAGATTTTATAGGTACCTTGACATTTCTGTGCAACTATCACCAACATTCATCTTCAGGACCTTCTCATCTTCCCAGAGAGAAATCACTCCTCTGGTTCTCCCAGAGCTGGCTTCCGCAGGAGGCAAGGGCCTTTCCCTCTTTAGTCAGCCTCAGGTTTTGGGAGAAGAGAGCTGCTGTACTCCCTGCTTCCTTTGAACTCTCCGAAGAGTGGCTCTCCTTTCCTCCCTCCATTGCAAGCACAAAAGAAACAGTAGTTTCATGTGTTTGCCCCTAGGCTGCCCAAGAGTTGTCCTTTTCCCATGGGAAGTAAGTATTTTTCCCCCATCAAAAGCAGAGTTTCCCTTCTCTCAATAGGAATCGCTGGCTGCTCTCTGAATTTTAAATATAATAACCAGGTTTATACATTAGGCAATCTTTGCCCAGTTCTCTTGGCAACAGCTCTAACTTGGAGCCTTTGCCATTACATGCACATTGCATTATGATATCACATCCCACAGATCCAGAAGGAAATAAACCTTAAATTTTCAGACAGATGAAAGTCTAAAATTAAGCCACAAGGCAAAATAAAATCCTTTGAGGATGGGTGTCGTGGCAGCACTTTTAATCCCAGCACTTGGGAGGCTGAGGTAGGAGGATGACTGTGAGTTCGAGGCCAACCTGGGCTGCAGAATGAACTCCAAGTTAGTCTAGGATAGAGTGAGACCCTGCTTCAAAAAAAATAACAATAAAATAAAAATAAAAACTCTGAGTCCCTGGGATAACCCTCAAAAAATCTCACAGTAACAGCAAAAGCTTTTCCTGGGGAGGGCAGAGGGATGTCCATAGATCTTGAAATTTATTGACTCTTTAGGTAAAAGAGAAAAAAAATGAAAGAGTCAAGCTTGGTAATAATCTCAGCAGGAGAGGTTCAAGGTCAGCCTGAGCTACATAGTGAGGCCCTGTCTCAAAAAAAAAAAAATTGCCGGGCGTGGTGGCACACACCTTTAATCCAGCACTCGGGAGGCAGAGGTAGGAGGATCACCATGAGTTCAAGGCCACCCTGAGACTACATAGTGAATTCTGGGTCAGCCTGGGCTAGAGCGAGACCCTACCTCGAAAAACCAAAAATAATAATAATAATAATAATTAACATGTTTTAAGCCAGCCATGGTGGTGCACGTCTTTAATCCCAGCACTTGGGAGATAGAGGTAGGAGTTTGAGACCAGCCTGAGAATACACAGCAAATTCCAGGTCAGCCTAGGCTAGAGTGAGACCCTACCTTGAAAAACCAAAACAAACAAACAAAAACACACCAAAACAAAAAACCTATCTTAACTGTGCATGCCAATAGGATTCAGTGTAATATTTCAATGTACCACCCATACAGGGTACACCAGTGAACTCCAGCCTCCCTTTTATCCACCTTCCCTCCATCCTCTCCCAGCTCTAATAATCCCAGGCTGGCTGTTTTTCTTTTCAGCTCTCATCTATATACTATTTACCCTCCTTAGCACATCCTTCTCAGGAGTGAACAAGAGATGGGGATGAGGCTCCTGGAGCCTGACACATTCTGTTCCGTTCGTTCCTAACAGTATCAAGCCATCTGCTAGCCTGAGGACAAAAGAGACAGAAACACACACAAAAAAATTTAAGCAGGCAGAGTAAGAGTACATTGCTGTGACATCTTTGACACATTCCAATCAAAATGGATAAAATAACCTTGTGCTGATTTTTGTCAAGATAGGCTTCAGCCTCCTGGAGGGCTCACTTGTGTTTGAAGAATTCACTGCTAGTCAAGCTGCGTAAATGAAGCAGCTCTAGATTTTTAACTAAAAACCCAGCAAGGTCTTCAAAGATTCCAGTCTGTCCACTGGGCGACTCTCTGGCGGTGTCCATGCCAGGCGAGGTGATGGCTTAAGACTGAAGACCTAGATCTTTGTAGGAAAAGCGGACATTTTAACTTTTGCCGTGTTGGGGCTCAAACTCAGGGCCTTACACATGCTAGGCAAGCACTCGAGGCCTGAGCCACATTCCTAACTTTGAAGCTACATTAGATGATGTCAGAGCCATCTTTAGATAGAAGCCTGCAGGACTGGGGATGCTCTGCCTCACTCTACAGGATCCATGATCACATTAACAGATCACATTAACATCTCTTTGGGGACAGGTATATCACGGTTTCAAACACTGTCGTGTCTTCTGGGGAGATGTGTGATGTGGTCTTGTCCAAGACTGGGGACAGTGAAGAGAAGATCCAGGGATGACTGCTGGGGTAACCTCACCACAGGCTGATTGAGGGCCCCACAAAGGCAGCATGTCCCAGCAGCAACCTGGACTTTCCTACTGATGTGCTCCCAGGCCGGGTTACTTAACAACTATGCGATGGAGAAAAGCAAACTTCTGCACACTGGAGGTGGATATATCATTACTGTAGCCATTATGGAAACAAGTATGGAGGTTCCTCAAGAAATAAAAATAGGGCTGGAGAAATAGCTCGGTGGGTAAAGTGGTTGCATTGTCAGCATGACAACCCAGATTTGATTCCCAGGAACACGTATAATGACAGGCTTAGGAGCACACACCTCTAATCCCAGAGCTGAGGAGACAGACAGGTGGATTTCTGACCCTCTAACTAGATAACATAGCCAAATCGGTGAACTTTGAACCAATGAGAGACCCTATTTCAAGAAGAGGTAGGGGGTACGCTGGAGGATGATACCCAGGTTGCCATGTGGCCTCCACACATGCACATGCATATTCAGACACACACACATGTGCCCACACATATTATTATATGTTGCAGTTAGCATTCTAGTTGCTGCACCAAAAGAACCTGAGCAAAAGCGGCTTGTGGAGGAAGTGGCTTATTTGGCTTACGGACTCGAGGGGAGACTCCATCCTGGCATGGAAAATGATGGCATGAGCAGAGGAGTGGACATCATCTCCGCCACAGCACTGCAAACAGCGGCAGGAAGGTGTGCCAAACACTGGCAAGGGGAAGCCAGTTTATAACCCCATAAGCCCGCCCCCAACAACACAGCTCCAGCGAGGTTGTAAAACCCAAACTGCCATCAGCTGGAGATCGATCATTCAGAACAGATTCATTTGTTTGTGGGGGACACTTGGATCAAACCATGACACTATATAATTCAGGAATTCCACCTGCTTACTCAAAAGATTTGAAATTGACTGTCGAAGAGATTATCTGCAGTTCCATGTTCATTTCAGCATTTGTCACAATAGACGACTCATGGAATCAGCCTAATTAACCATCAACAGATGAATAGCTAAAGCAAAGGTACAATATACACAATGGAGTACTGGCCATCTTTTAAAAAGAAGGAAATACTATCATTTATGACAAATGGATGGAAATAGAGAATGCTGTGTTCAGTGACATAAGCCAGGCACAGAAAGACAAATACCTCTTGTTCCCACTTCTATGTGGAATCTTAAACACTAGAACTCAGACACCAAGACTTCACAAGCTAAAGAATCAGGGACTCTTGGGTTACAAATGCATCTGAAGGCATTGGTGTTATTTCTAAGCAAGGGCCTCCTTTAGCTGCCAAGTCATTCTAATAAGGTACAGCTTTCCCTACTGTATCTCTTAAAGCAGAGGCCCCATATAAGAACACAAGATGTGTTCCTCAGAGCCCACTAAAGATGAATCCAAAGAAGTCAGTGGAGGTGAAGCTTTGAGCAGTAACTATCACAGACTATATAGAGGTGTTTCTCAAGGCATGGTAGTGCACACCTTTAATCCCAGCACTCCAGAGGCAGAGGTAGGAGGATCGCTGTGAGTTCAAGGCCAGACAGAGACTATAGGGAATTCCAGGTCAGCCTGGGCTAGAGTAAAACCCTATCTTGGAAAAAAATAAAAAAAGAGTGTTTCCTTCAGGCCAACAGGGTACCGTGGAAGGGGCCAGTAGGGATGCCCTTCTTGTCTTCACGCTTGGAGAAGCGGACCTGCAAACCTCCAAGTGACAATCTGCCTGTGTGGCCTGGGCAGCTACCACAGACATGCCTGCCATGTTTGCAAAATAAAAAGAAAACCATTCAGGGAAGCTGCCTGGTAACTGTCTGTACTTATATTGTTGACCAGCCACAGAAGAGAGGACTTGCCCGTGGGCCCTGGGAACCCATAGAAGGTCACAAAGTTTAGTGATCTTGGAAAAGAATGCCATCATGAATCTAAAAAGTAGTATGTGAGGGCTGGAGAGATAGCACAGTGGTTAAGTCACTTGCCTGCAAAGCCTGACAACCCAGGTTCGATTCCCCATTACCCACATAAAGCCAGATGCACAGATGCACATGCCTCTGGAATTTGTTTGCAGTGGCTGGAGACCCTGGTGTGCCCATTCCTTGTCTGTATCTATCTGTCTGTCCCTCTGCTTGCAAATAAATAAATAAA
This sequence comes from Zapus hudsonius, assembly GCA_004024765.1. Taxonomy (NCBI): domain Eukaryota; kingdom Metazoa; phylum Chordata; class Mammalia; order Rodentia; family Dipodidae; genus Zapus; species Zapus hudsonius. Next base: position 4,586 of record PVHP010042479.1, read on the forward strand.
AATTTAAAAATAAAGTAGTGTTCTGAGAGAAATAAGGCAAGCACCGGTCTCTCAAAATTGTTCATGGTATATAATGCCATTTATATAAAACCAAACCATTAGTACCTGGAAGCAGATAAATATTGCCTGAGGATGGCACATGAACAGGAGAGAGGACAGTCATAAGTGGTCAGCCAGGGCCAGAAAGCGATGCCCAGGGAAAGATTCTGTAGGGAATCCAAATAGGAGGCTGCTGTCACGAAGAACCAGCACTTGCCACCTCCAGAGAGCAATGAAGCCAACTGAGACATTTCCTGCCTCTTATTCCCTCACCCTCCCCAGACCCCACTTTGCAAGAGTTTGAAGCAGTCAGGTGAGAGGAGGAGGTGTGGAAGAGTACTGTAAAGAAATAAGGAGAAAGTCAGCCGTGACCTCCCTCTCTTGCAGATTTCAAACCTGGGTCAGGAGAACAACTGTCTGACGCTTCAGAGATTACGGGATTGACATTAGATTGGACCTCAGTCTTCAAACCTCTAACGATAAACTATGAGACCTACAGTATGGAAAAAATAAGTTCTTTCCTACTTTGCATATTGGCTCCTTTAATAAGCAGCTATGCTTTACTATGCAGAGTCTGTCTACATGATCAGCTCCACCTACTGATGGTGGGGTGTTCCTCATTACCTCCCTGAGAATGGAGACAGAGCCAGCGAAAGGAGCTTTAACAGGAAATCAATAGAAACACTTTCCAAGGCAATGAACTTGAAGTGGTTTAAGAACATGGACTGGATTGAATCCTGGTTCTTCCGCTTCCTGGTTGCATGATCTTGGACAAGTGCACAATCTCTGGGTGCTTAGATTCCCTTGTTTTCGAAATGGGAATGACACCAGTCAGGCTAGGCTAAGCTATTCTGCAAAAACAAACTGTCTACATGGTCAGCTCCTTCTACTGAACTGTGGGGTGTCCCTCATTGCCTCCATGAGAAATGAAGAGGCACTTTTGCTGTTAAAGCCGCTCAACTCAGTGGCTTAAACACCAAAGATTTGTTTCTTATGTCATGATGAGCACCCAGGTCATTGCTGGCTCTTCCCTCTACTTCCAAACTGAAGGAGAAGCCCTTATCTGGAACATTCTTGAGAGTAAGGCAGCAAAGAAAGAGTGGCTAATAGGGAATTTATGCCATGGTTCTTCAGGTTGCTTCTCAAAAATAGAACATGTTGGGCTGGAGAGATGGCTCAGCCGTTAAGGCACTTGCTTCCAGTGCCTAAGGCTCCGGGTTCAATTCCCCAGGTCTCACATAAGCCAGACCCACAAGGTGGTGGCCCTGGTGTGCTCTCTCTCTCTCTCTCTCTCTGTTTGAAAAATGAATATAAAAAATAAAAAGAGCTTCCTATTAAAAAAAAAGAACATGTCATTTTTGTTTACATTTTCTTGGCCAAAGGAAGTTACAGGACCAAGCTCCAAGTCAACACGGCAGAAGGGTAGAAGTCTCCCACAGAGAAGTGCAGAGAATGGCAAGGATTTTGTTTGCTCTAGTACCTACAGTGATGCCAGAAGCTCCTGATAAGCCCATGTAAATATAAATAAAGGCTATTTCCAATATACCTTTTTCCAATTGAATTTATTTGGTATTTTTCTAAGGAGGCCAATTACTCTCAGACCCTGATTTAAAATAGCCCCTACATAGGGAACTTTCCGATTTAGCAAGAACCCTCAAAACATGTCATCAAAGCCTGATTTGGAGTCTCATTGAAACAGTCTGACGAAGAGGAATAGGCCTTGCTGTGTCTTCCTGGCCCTCTCTGCACGGCTCTCCCCGAAAGACAGGCATCAAGGTAACACGCCATCATGTCTCAGCTATTTCAGGATGACTAGGCCTGTGGAGCGCAGCCTCTGCAAAGTTATTCTTAACTCACTTGTCTGGAGGCAGACGGTAATAGCTCCGCTCCTGTCAAATGCTTAGACTATGGAGGGAGCTCGGGGCTCAGAGCCTGTTTCCTCTAAGTGTTAGGATCTGCACTCTCTGGCCCAGTAGCCAACAGCTTTTCCTTGAATTAATTCCAAGGGGGCAGTGATTGTCCTTTGAGGGGGTCCGTTGCAGAAGTTCTTCCTAATGTGAGCTTGAACTTGGGAAATCTGGAGCTGGGAGCTGTCGCTGCATCCGAGAGAATAAGGAGGGATTATCATGGTTCTTGGGCCTCAAAGCCTGAGTGGCCACTGGTGGGGTTTCCTGCCATGGGGGATTAGGGTGGAGCTTAATCTAGTGGCTGGTGCACTTATAAAAGAGGAGAATGTGGACACAGGCAGGCAGAGTGCCTCGTGACAATCAAAGAGAAGAGTGAAAAGATGGGTTTACAAACCAAGGGATGCCCATGACTGATGGAAGTCAGTAGAAGCCAGAAGAGGCCTTCAGAGAAAGCGTGATGGGGCTGGGGAGATGACGCAGCAGTTAGGACGCTTGCTTAGAAACCCTGCCTGTCAAGGGTTCAATCCCTCAGTACCCTCATAAAGCCAGACGCAAAAGTGGACACATGCATCTGGAGTTTCTGTAACGAGGCTCTTGTGTGCCCATTCTCTCTGTCTCTGTCTCTGTCTCCATCTCTCTTTCTCTCCACCTCATAATCCCAAATAAATAAATAAATAAACATGACCATCTACCACCTTAATTTTAGGCTTCTGCCTCCAGAGCTAACGAGGACAGATTTCTGTGGGTTTAAGGCTCCCAGTGTATAGTCATTTGCTATGACAGCCCTGGGGAACTAAGGCTGACGGCAAGATTTGGAGATGTTAGAAAATATTCTATTTAAACAGTCACTGTGAGCAAATGTAACTTCTTTTAAAAGCATATGGCGTCTCTGGGGAATAATTAGTAATCTAATGTGACTACGCAAAGGAGGTGGAAAGAAGGAGCTGAACAGAGTGGAAGGGAAATCTAGGCTGAGACCTTCATGTTGAATTTGAAAAGCTTGAGCTAGGAATCCACGAGTGTTTTTGACTTGAGTCTTCACTGTGCTTAAGATAAATACTTTCATTATCCAGGAGTAAGATGTTACCAGCCCAGTATGACTTTAGCTTCGTTTTTGTTCTTCCCCCTGATTTTGGCTTCAGTAATGTTGGATGGTGCTGAGCTTAGAGGCACAGGATGGGACTCAGAGGTAGGGACAGGGTCTAATTCATCTTCTACACATACAACTGGGTAGGACTTTAACTGTGCATAAGGAAAACATAAATTTTTCTCGAACAACTAGGAAATTCATTGGCCAAGACAGACAAAAAATGAGAGGCTGTAAGCGTTTGCTTCTGTTGTTATGACAAAAGACCAGCTTCAAACAACAGATGCATTCCCTCCTAGTTCTAGTCTGAAATCAAGATGTCCATCAGTTGGTTCCTTTGGAGACTCTCAGGGAGAGTCTGCTCCATGCCTTTCTTGTAGCTTTGGGTGTTGCAATCCTGAACATTCCTTGGCTTACAAACACATCATTCTGCCTCCACCTCCATCATCACATGGCATTCTCAGGTGCCAGTTCCTCCATCCTTTCTCCTTCTCTCGTAGGGACTCCGTCACACCAGATTAGGACTGACCCTAATCCATTATGATCCCACCTTCACTTGATTACATCTACAAAGCACCTGAGTCCAGATAAAGTCACATTCACATATATTAGGATATTAGTTAGGACTCCTTTCAGGGGACACAGATCCACAGGAAAGGGATAGTTGACTTCAGAGACTAAAGTAGTATCACTTAGACTCTGTTTTTTTAAATCATCAGCTAGGTTCTCTGGATGACAGCCACGAAAGCCCACAGGTATAAGTGTCTGACAATGGCACCTGTGGGGCTGGGCAGGGAAGAACTAGAAAACAGTTGCTGTATTTCAAACTGGTAGAGAACATGAATAAAGAATATCAGAATAGCAAGGCATGGTTGTCAAGTGCTATAATTTAGATGTTGTTTGTTCCCCATGAAATTCATATGTTGGGAGTTTGGTCTTCAGTGTGACAACATTGGAAGGTGGGGTCCTTTAAGAGACAGGGCTTTGTGTGAGGTCCTCAATTAACTGGGTGCATGTTCTCAGGAGAGAATGTGGGACCCCAGTCTGTGCCATGTTATTTAGACGTTTATACTTTTTCTCTTTATAACCTGAGATATTTTGCTATAGTAATACTGCAAGGAAGGGCAAATTAGAGACAGTTGGGAGAAGAGTAGAGAGAAGAGACAGGATGGATGGTCCCAAAGGAGCAGTGCTCCTATCCTATGGGCCCCAGCTCCCTGTTACCTGGCTAGAATAGGTCGCCATAAAGGGTCAAGTAAAGAACCAGTATCCAGCACCAGACTTGAAAAGCATTCTTTTCATGTTGAGCTTTGCATCTTTTGCCAAGACTGGTAGGACAAGATCTATTGTTTCCTCCCTGTATAAATTCTGTTCCCACAGTCCTGTTCTGATATTGGCAATGGCACCTTGCTTTTTCTTTAAGAAAATCCCCATCACCACCAAGTCCCCATTCAGCTCCTGGGGTCATCAGATATCCCAGTAATGTGCAATCAGGAAGGGCCATCTCCTTGGCCATAGTGAGTGACTGGTTCAGGGAAAGACCTCCTGTATGCCTAGTGAGTCTTAATCCTTAGATTTTTTTTTCTGGATTATTGGGTAAGAGAAGTGCTCTTTTCTACTGCGGGGGGGGGGGTGATGCTAAGCTTGTAGGATGTAAGTGTGAGACTGCTAGAAACCATCTGTGCCACCATGCAAGAAAGCCTGCCTCTGAAGAAAACAGAGGAGAGCAGAGAAATGCAGGAGAGAACTGGAACATGGCTTGAGCAAGCGCTCAGGCTCATTAGAGTGACTTCCAGGGCACTTTCCAGAAGTTGAAAGTCTGTGGACTCCTTTTTCTGATTCAGCTGATGTAAATAGGATTTCTCTCACCTACAGCTTACCTGCAATGGGAGTGCAGGTTCCTCGGTGCTGTTGCTCAAAGACACCTTATTTTTTGGTTGAAATGAACTCCAAGCAGCCTCCAAGGTGTTGAGGTAGGTAGGGTATGCAACTCTATTTCTCTTCTTACCTTCAAGCATCTTGTTAGAAAGAAAAGAGAGGGTTGGAGAGATGGCTCAGAGGTTAAGGTGCTTTCCTGCAAAGCCCAACAACCTGAGTTTGATTCCCCAGTACCCACATAAAGCCAGATGTACAGTGGCACATGTATTTCCTTCATTTGCAGCAGCTGGAGGCCCAGGCATGCCCATTCTCTCTCTCTCTCTCTCTCTCTCTCTCTCTCTCTCTCTCTCTCTCTCTCTCTCTCCCTCTCTCTCTCTCCCCTCTGCTTACAAATAAAATAATTTTAAAAAGAAAAGAAAAGAGACACCAGACTTGATGGTCATTTGAGTTGCCCTGGTCTTTCTCAGTATGTCTGACATCCCCCAAGATGTGGCAATGGGAATCTTTCTAACCCTTTCTCCCTATTTTATGGCCTAATACTGAGTCATCAGCCACCTTTGCTAGATACAGGCTGTATCTCATTCTGTGTAGGTTCCTGGCCTCAAAAGCTTTTTACTTCCACACCTCATTTGATCTTCACAACAACCATAGAAGAGAAGCAAGACTGATGTTACAATTATTGCTATTCTCACAGTGTGCAGATAAAGAACCTCAACCTTTGGTTTAGTAGGGTACAGTGGTGGTTTACAGTGATTGTCAACTTGATAAGACCTAGAATCACCTAGGAAACAAGCCTCTGGGCCCACCTGTGAGGAGTTCTCTTAATTGGGGTTAGTCAAGGTGAGAAGACCCACCTTAGCTGTGGGCGGTACCGTTCCATGGGCTGGGGTCCTGGACTGGACTAAAAGGACAGAGCTGGATGAGCACTGCCGTGCATCTCTCTCTGTTCCCTGATTACGGACTGAACGTAGTCAGCTGCTTCATGCACCTGCTGCCATGCCTTCCCTGCCATGATGGACTGTAACCTTGAACTGTGAGCTGAAATAAGCCCTTCCTTCTTAATTTACTCTTGTCAGGTACTTTGGCACAGCAAGAAGAAAGGTAACTAGTACCTGGAGTGTGTTGCTGGTGAGCTCGGATCACAAGGTGAGTCTTGGTCCCATTCATCTTTTATCCACCTAGCCACCTATCTACTTATTAAGGATCTAGAAAAGCAAGGCTCTTTTTGCTTTTTGTTTTGATTAATTTCAATACTGAATTTAAAATGAGTGAATAAGACATAAATCTTGCCTTTAAAAAATCCCTGTTAAAGATATTTTTCTAAATTATAATGTTAGGGAGGCTGGAAAGATGGCTCAGTGGTTGGATTGACTTGCTTGTAAAGCCTGACAATCCAGGTTCAATTCCCCAGTACCCAAAATGGCTCATGCATCTGGAATTCATTTGCAGTGGTAAGAGGCCCTAGTATGCCCTTTCTTTCTTTCTTTCTTTCTTTCTTTCTTTCTTTCTTTCTTTCTTTCTTTCCTTCCTTCCTTCCTTCCTTCCTTCCTTCCTTCCTTCCTTCCTTCCTTCTTTCTTTCTTTCTGTCTGTCTCTCTCTCTCCCCTCTCTGCTTGTAAATAAATGAATAAATTAGTATATTTAAATTATAATGTTAGAAAGTCAGGAAAAGGTAATTTTTGAGAGAGATCTATATAAAATGCTATGGAAATTCAGGAGAGGGGGATTATTTTCAGTAGGAAGATGGACATTCAGGAATGTCTTTCAAAGACAAGTAGGTAGAATGTTGTAGTTATCTTCTTGCCCCTGACCAAAAGCACCTGATGACCAAAAGCAGCTGATGAAAGGAAAGAATTCCCTTCCTAAAACCAAAGGACATAATGGCACAGAGTAAACATTCACACTGCAAAAGATGGCATTTCAAGGAAAGATTGAACAAATGCAAGATCTAAAACAAATAGGAGAAGCATCAAATTCTTTCCCTCCAAGTCCAACATCTATAACCAGTGAATAAGTCTCTGGGATTCCAAATCTGCCCCTCCAGCTGGGCTGCTCACAGCCCAGGGGAACAGTCCATCTCAAGCAGGCAGCCCTCCTAGCATCTCAAATCCTTGGGTCTCCACTGCAACCCATGATTCATCCTCATGGCTCCATCCGGTCTTCATGCAGAGACTCCAACAATCCTGCTTCACATTGCCCAGTTACCATTTCTATCAAAACTGCATTACACATTCAATGACCCTTTCTTTCCTGCATTTGTTATACTCCCCTAGTACCAGGTAGACTATCAAAATTGCTAATCCAGGGGGGAATAAACCTGACTTTGAGGTTCAGGATACTCCTTTAGTATTCAAGGCTCCTACTCTGAAAAGAGTCAGCATTCTTCCTGCTGTACCAATGCAGAACAGCTGGCCCAATCTCAACTGTGATAATCTCTCAAGCAATTACAGCTGAATGGATGCCGTCTCCAGCCTGAAACCTTCATTTCTTTCTGTACCATACCCATCTGCTCCCACAAGCCCATTTCTTCTAAATTCAAAAATAAGTGGAAATTGCCCAATGGAAATGGCTGATCTCTTAAATCCTGGGCCCAGAGATGGACACACCACCACTTCTAACACAATTATTTGTTAAGTAGTTAGAATCTAATCACATTCAAGAGTTAGGAAACTTTTTTTTTTTCTTTTTTTTTTTTTTTTTGGTTTTTTAAGGTAGCGTCTCACTCTAGCCCAGGCGGACCTGGAATTCACTGTGTAGTCTCAGGGTGGCCTTGAACTCATGGTGATCCTCCTACCTCTGCCTCCCAAGTGCTGGGATTAAAGGCGTGCGCCACCACACCCGGCTAGGATACTTATTTTTGAATGGGAGCATTGTCTAAAATTTGGACTCATTTTTCAATCTACCATGGATAATCTCAGTGGAAATGGACAGAGGATGACAAAGAGGAAGTGAACTCTAGTGGGAAAAGCCACAGTCTGACAACCATGTGGAGTGGCTTATTTGTGGAATATTTATTGAGCATTTGTTATATTGGGCAATGTTGTGAACACTGAGGACACAGCCCAAACCAAATACATTCAAATCTTCCCCTCCATGGAGTTCTGAGGCAACGAAACCAAAGCTGCACTGAGCTCCCAGTGTTTGTACTCAGCTGCACAGTGGTAACATCGTCAGGAGAGGCCAGAACTCAAGTTTGATAGCGTAGCCGAGAAACTAACTACTCAGTTCTCCTGGCTCTTCAACAGAAACCATAACCACAGTACCTCTCTCCAACTCCAGCTATTGAGGAAATTCAGGATTTTTGCTTATAATCATAAGCAGGACCTTTGATTACAAAGAAAAAGGCACTTTTAACAACTTCAAAGATTTCCTGGGCTGGAGAGATGGCTCAGCGGTTAAGGCACTTGCCTCCAGTGCCTAAGGCCCCGGGGTTCAATTCCCCAGGTCCCACATAAGCCAGACCCACAAGGTGGTGACCCTCTCTCTCTCTCTCTCTCTCTCCCTCTCTCTCTCTCTCTCTCTCTCTCTCTCTCTCTCTCTCTCCCTCTCTCTCCCCTTGAAAATGAATAAATAAAATATTTTTTAAAAAAAGATTTCCTGCCTTCCTTAGGATAGGAAAAACATATGGAATCATTCGAATCCACTCCAGTAACAAGAAAGGATGATTAAGGATTTATATATGATTTCATTCACTCATGCACTATAAACTGATAACCTCTTTATTGATGGCCCGTTTCAAGGAAACAGAAGTTTCTGTCCTTGGAAAACTTGGGTACCTGAAAACTCAATTTTATTTCAAAGTAGACTTCAAATCATACAAACAAATTATGAAATTTTAAAAATCAAATACCAAGTACTTTTTAAGAAAAAAAATAATTAAATGTGGGCTGGAGAGATGGCTCTGTGGTTAAGGCACTTGCCTCCAGTGCCTAAGACCCCGGGTTCGATTCCCCAGGTCCCACATAAGCCAGACCCACAAGGTGCGGCCCTGGTGCTCTCTCTCTCTCTCTCTCTCTCTCTCTCTCTCTCTCTCTCTCTCTCTCTCTTTCTCTCTCTCTCTCTCTGCTTGAAAATGAATAAATAAAATATTTAAAAAAAATAATTAAATGTATGCAATTTGTGTGATCTTATTTTATTTTATTCTATTTTGAGGCAGCATCTTAACTCTATCCCAGGCTAACCTGGAACTCAGTCTGTATGTAGCCCAGGCTGTCCTTGAACTCACAGAGATTCTCCAATTTCACCCATGACATCCAGCTCAGCTTTCTATTTCATTTTTTAAAAAATATTTATTGGGCTGGAGAGATGGCTCAGCGGTTTAGGCACTTGCCTCCAGTGCCTAAGGCCCCGGGTTCAATTCCCCAGGTCCCACATAAGCCAGACCCACAAGGTGGTGGCCCTGGTGTTCTCTCTCTCTCTCTCTCTCTCTCTCTCTCTCTCCTTGATAATGAATAAATAAAATATTAAAAAAAATATTTATTTATGTGTTTGAGAGAGAAAGAGAGATAGAATGAATAAATTCCAGACATATGCACCACTTTGTGTATCTGTCTTTATGTGAGTTCTGAGGCAGTCAGGCTTTGCAAGCAAGCACCTTTAACCACTGAGCCATCTCTTCAGCCTCAATTTATTTATTTTGAAAGTTTCAAGATATGCATAATTTACATATATATTTTTTATTTTGTTTTATTTTATTTCTGGCTTGTGTGTGCATGTGCACATGCTATATGTGGTGATCAAAGGACAACCTTGAGAGTTGGTTCTCCACTTTGGATTTTTAAATTTTATTTCATTTATTTGTAAGCAGAAAGATACAGAGGAGAGAGAGAGAGAGAGAGAGAGAGAGAGAGAGAGAGAGAGAGAGAGAGAGAGAGAGAGATCATCAGAGCCTCTAGCCACTGCAAATGAACTCCAGATGAATGTGCCACTTTGTGCATCTGGCTTTATGTGGGTACAGGGGAATTGAAGTTGGGTCATTAGGCTTTGCAGGCAAGCACCTTAACTGCTGATCTATATCTCCAGCCTGGTCCTCCACTTTGTTCAAGGCAGAGTCTCTCATTGGTCACCACTAACGTTTGCCAGGCGAACTGTCTCACAAGTTCCCAGAAGATTCTCCTATCTTCCCCTCCCTTTTTTTTTTTTTTTTTTTTTTTTTGGTTTTTCGAGGTAGGGTCTCACTCTAGTCCAGGCTGACCTGGAATTCACTACATAGTCTCAGGGTGGCCTTGAACTCACGGCAATCCTCCTACCTCTGCCTCCCGAGTGCTGGGATTAAAGGCGTGCGCCGCCACTTTCCTTTCCCCTCCCATCTTTCCATAGGTGTTCTAGGATTACATGGGTTTTGAGGATCTAAACTTCAAGCACTTTATCCACTGAGCCATCTTCCCAGAACATAATTTACGTTTATATATAAACATCAAAAGATATAGGAGAATATTATATCAGTGTCATGGTTTGATCCAGGTGTCCCCCACAAACAAATGAATGTGTTCTGATTGATCGATCCTCAGCTGATGGCAGTTTGGGTTTTACAACCTCGATGAAGCTGTGTTGTTGGGGG
>PVHP010042480.1:0-14975 GCA_004024765.1 Zapus hudsonius
GGTGGAAGAGGGAGAGAGGGACCCATAGAATTCGTGGGGTGTGCTGACCAGAAAACAGCAGTTCTGGGTTGAGAGTGAGGCCCGGGTTCAAGGAGGCAGGAAGTGGAGTGACAGAGCCGGGTACCCGGAGTGCACTTTGCCTGCTGCATGAATGTGCACTGGGGTTTTAATGTGAAGGGGGTTGTTTGTGGGCTTATTTTTTTCTCCCAAGAAACTTACATTAGCATTGGTGGTATACAGCCTGTATAATCCTCTGCTCCAGTGAGTGTACTAATGTGTATGTGGGAAGTGTGTGCATACATCCAGGAGACTTGGCAGTGTTTGTTTCATATTCCCTACAACAAAAGACTCATGAACAAAAAGAAAAGCAAGCAGATGCACACCTCTTGTAAACATGGGAAATACCCCAGAGAGATGAAAACTCAGAAGAGCAGATCTCCAAGAGTGTTCGTTGACTCCAGGTTTAAATACAATTCTTGAACTAAAGAAAGAAAAGGGTGTGGGGAAGGCCTGCAAACACCGGGGCTGTCCTGTGCTGCAGGCTTAGGCTGGTGCCTGTCCTGAGAGTCTCTTAGAGCCAGTTTCTTTCTGCTGTGGAGCAGCAGACACCTCTGCAGATGGGGATTTCCTTTAGAGATGTGGTCTTCCCTTGGGAAAGAGTCACTTCTCTGTTTCAACATTGTGCCTGTGTCTCCAGTTTTCCAGGATAACTGACTCAAAGTATCCCTTATACTTAGAGTGGTGGCACATTCTGGTGTCCTCATATTTTTATGTGGCACATCCTGAGCCTCATCAGGATGGTTAATATGCTTCTCTGTGTTTTACACACAAATAATTGAAGATTCTGAGAATCAGCCCAAACCCATCATTTGGCTCAGAAAGAGGTGACAAGCTGAACACCATCAGGCTTACCTACCACCACACTTCAAGGCCCAGTCCTCCTTCCCTGACATCATTCCTGCCATCTTCAGCATCCAGCTTCACGGACTTCAAGCTACTCACTCCCACCACTTAGCCTGAGAGAGGCCTCAGTACCAGCAGGTTCCTCTCCCTGGCACCCTCATGGCAGCCAGCTCCTGTCCCACTCATCCAATTCCTCAGGCTACCCCACTCTGAATCAGCATCCTGATGGATGCATTCACCCGCTGAGTCATTGTGAGCCCCACTAGAGCAGAAACTGCTTGTCACCGCTGTCCTAGCAGGGATCATGGAGGAGGGCCATGGACCCGCCTTCCTTCGTGAGGCCCTGTGCATTGTGGCCTCACTCCCCAGATGTTGTCCAAGAGACTCTCTGGGAAGAATTCCTAACAAAATGGCTGAAATGAATCTATACACCAAAGCAAGGAACTGGACCTGGGTGTGTTCTCAGAGGTCTCCTCCTGGAAGGGGTGTCTCTGGTCCTCCGTGGGCTTCCCTAGGGTTGTATGTTCCCTGAGTCCTCTGAAGCAAAGGTCATGGTCAGGTGGAAGTATTCAAGGGCCCTCATTTCATGGGTAGCCAGTGTGCTGTCTAGTGCAACATTAGAGCTCTTTGGATAGGAAATAAAAGAAATGCACTAATGCCTGGCCAAGTGTGGACTGGAACTGGGCTGGAGAGCTAAGTCAGTGAGCTCTGGCCATGAGGTGCCAAATGAGAAGGGCAGTGGAGAGTCTAGGATGAGGTTGCCAGCCCGCTGTGCAGAGGGCCTGGTGTTCTTGCTGTTGGCCTGCAAATCCCTGTGCACTCCATCCAGCACTGGTGCCCAGATGCGCACCCACCACCCTTAAACTCCTCCTGGCTTGGGCTCATGAACCTTCCTACCCTGACACCTACAGGCACCCCACTGGGCCCTTACCTGGGAGAGCCTTAGGCATCTGGGCAGAGGCCCCTGCTTTCTCCAGGCTGCAGGAGAGGTTAGCAACAAGCCGAAAGATGTGCTCCAGGGGCATGGCCAATGGGGAAGGGTCCTTAGGCCTCTTTGGGAAGATGCAGGCCCTTCTGAGGAGAGGTCAGAAGAGCTGTTTTGAGGGTGGGAGGAAGCATCGAGCCCAACAGTACTAGCACCCTGTCTGCACATCAGATGCTCAGTCCAGCATCCAGAAACACAGTTGTGGTGGGGTACTGGCTAGGGGGAAGCGAATCCTCCTAATGGCCCAGGCAGAGGTGCAGCATCTGGCCAGGTCTAATGCCTCTGAATATCTGCTTTTATGTGATTAACGGCTGTGGATAAAACCTTGATCCCCGGAAAGTAGGCCTGGCTGCTAAGCCCAGCCAAGAGCATCACTTTGGTTATGACGGCAGCCCAAGTCACTTGAGTGAAGAATCAGGGACCTAATCTCGTGGACAGCCCAGAGAGCACACGAGGAGAGGAGGCCTGGTGTTGCAGGTGAGAAAATAGCTGGGGGTCAAAGTGTTCTTCACTCCCAGATCCCCCACTCGCTGCCCCCACACCCACCTCCCTGGGGCTCATCGTAACTCTCTTAACAAGCTGTGTGGTGAGTTTTCTGCCACTATGTAGTCAGCGCATCTTTGCTCTTGACCATCGCATCTCATATTGACCAGATAAGCAGCTGCTAGGAACAGAAAGGCACTGTTAAGCTGGGCACTGAGGCAGGCCCTGGAGGCCCTAGCTGTGTCTGGCATTAACCCTATAGTTGCTGCATCATAAAGCTATGCCTTAGGGACCAGGGGAGAGCGAGGCACCCCTGCAGCTCCAGGCAGTGATAATCCTGGCATGTATGAAGTACCCTGATACACAGTGGGCCCTTTATGTCCACAGGTTTCTGTTTATGGGTTCAACATCCATGGATGGAAAGTACTGTTAGAAAATTGTCTGTACTGAATGTGTGCAGAGTTTTTTCTTGTCATTACTTCCTGAACAGTTCAGAATAAAAATAATTCACAAGGCATGCAGGGCTGAGGCTGTAAATCATTGACTGGAGTATGAAGCCCTGCAGCCTTAGCACTGCAAACGAAATTTCAAACTCTCTCTCTCTCTCTCTCTCTCTCTCTCTACATATATATATATATATATATATATATATATATATATATATATATATATATATATATATCTCATTTACCTTGAGTATTTTAAGGATGGACACAGGTTCATTCGTATGGTTTGAATGTCTTCAAATTTTAGTGTCCTGGAACCAACCCCCTTTAGCTACATAGGAACAACTTTACCCTCAGAAGTGTCCCCCCCCCCCACATCTGAGGACCAGCCCTGTCTGTGACATGGAGGATGTGGGACTTCCCAAACCCACAGAGCCTGCAGAATGCCTCCCACAAAGCTGTCAAAGCGGCTTTGGGAACCTACAGCCACTGCACCACATTCCCCGGTGTTTCCTAAACCCCGGGCCAGGAGCAGCACCACGCACAGGTGTCACACACACCCAAAGCCACCACAGAACTGATGAGGGGATATGTACTGTCATTAGCTTGACTACATCTGTGCATCGAGACTGCCCTTCAGCCACATGTCCTTCATTCCTTTCTGCCCCTCAGCTCCACCCTTATGAGTAATAGTATTGGCTTGGACAACCTTTAACAGACATTTGCACAGGTCAAAAGTTTTACTGAATAGCAGCATTTTGAAAAGGTCTGGTTGGCTCTGGAGAGTGCCATGTGGGGGCAGCAGAGTGCTGAGTCTTCCCAGGACAGGACAGACCAAAACCACCTTCTCCCAAGCTGGGACCAGGAAGAGGGCTATGGCCCATAAATAAGAATGTGTGGAGCTCTCAAGGGTCAGAGGCTTATAAGTGCACCTGCATGGAGACATAAGGAGTGTGCCACAGGAACATACCCATGCCAGGTGACAGCAGCTGGCATCCTTTACTATTCATAAGTTCCGAGGAACAGAGGGTAGACAAAGAGAGGGTGGGTGGGAGAACGAAAGGGGGTGGGGACCAGGCGCCAGAGCTGATGAGGTGGCTCAGAACAGGGAGCGACAGTGCTAGTCCTGGTTTTGGTACCAGCTGTTGAATTACTGAACACCGATGGGTGTTAAATACTACAACTATCAGTCCTGGCTGGAGGCAGGTTGGTTCCACTAGAGACAAAGACCAATCCTGATGGGCTCGCTGGAGCTCCTGAAAGAGGGGAGCTTCTCCATCCTGTCTAGCCTTGTCACTTTCTCACACAAAGTGAGAGAAGTGAATGTTGGGGTCTATAGATAAGGGCCTTGGTGATAAAGATACAGCTTAAGTTGTGGCTCTGCTATACCCACTGTGTGATATTGACCAGGTCACCCCCTCCCTGGGCTTGAAGCCCCTCATCTGCAAGCCAGAAAACAGGAAGCTGGTCCTTTCTTCCTTATTGGACTGAACTGGAATCCTGGCATAAACCCCACCAGCCACAGGGGTTCCAACAGGCATCACTATCATTTAAACCAAATTGATTACGCCCTTATTTTCCATACCCGGGAAGGTCAAGATTTCTGAAGATACCTAGGTATTTTGTTCCATGACTGCCACTTGTTCTTGTTAATTCTGAAAGGCCCACATATCACATGACCTTTCCCAGGAAGACTATTTCTCCCTGATAGAGCAGTGTCAGGACAACGCAATAATTCCATCCAATCCCTTTGGTGAAGCAATCAATGCGTTTATTAAGGTTACTTAAAAGAGCATGGGTGACTCAGGAACCTGCACCCCACCCAGCATGGGCGGTGGCTCAGGCACACTGCATCACTGGGGTTCCCTGCAGGAGCAGGCAGCTACTGCACCCCTCACTTCTCTCCCTCAGAAATTGTTTATTGCTAATACAATCTTCAAAAGAGTTCTCTCAGACTTGTAAGTTTCTTGTCACTTTCACAGGCCTTGCTTCACTGCTTCTACCAGAAGAGAAGGCTTCAATATAGAGGAAGTAAACTGCCACACACCACTCTCAACTCCCTCTCTAAAGCTTCACGACCATCATGAAACTCCACCCTCTCACCACCTTGTCTCTGCCCAGGCTTGGAGCAGAATACTTTCAGCCAAGGTAGTTGTAGGAGGCCAAGTTCAAGTGTAGGTTTGAGAACTGTGGAGTTGAAATGGAGTGTTAGTATTGCCCTGGGCTGCCTGTCCTCAGCTGCCACAGAGCTCTCTCTGGCCCCTCTGTCGTCTCCCCTGTCTACCCTGTCACACCTCTTCTCCCCTGCACAACTGTTGTCCTTTCCTTCAGAATTATCCTGTCGAAGATTTACAGCTCAGATTATACCTTCCCCAGAAATCCAGTCATTAAGATGTTTTTTGCAGAGTGGCGGTCTAGCTCAGCAGTACAGCACTTGCTCTGGGTGACCTCTGGTAACCCACACACACATATTGCACACACACTAAACTAAACTAAAATAAAGGCCCCGGGGGACAGGTCCCCAGTAGGCCTTGGGCAACTCTAAAGTGCAGCCAGATGGCAGCCACTCCAGGGGCCCCCAAGTAGCAGACTCAGAAATACCCAGGTAACTGAATATGTGAGATCCATGGCAATATTTCTAATGGCCCCTTTCCTATGATCAAGTTAGAAGCTGCCCAGAAACCCAGAGTGTGAAGCCCAGGGTCTGAGCCAGGGATCCATACCAGCTCTGTGGGGCACATGGCTTAATTTCTCCACTGGAGAAACGGGGATGTTAGTGCCCTTTACACCAACTTCTGCAACTGTGAAAATTGTGAAGAGGGTAAAATGAATGTATTTGTAAAATATGCAAACCAAGGCATTTCTCCTCTGCCAGCCACCCCTCCACCCACATTGCCAGCACCAGCCCCTTCTTGAGCTCCAGTGCCTGGTCTCTCCCCCCAAGGGCACTGTGCCCACTGGGAAGGGCTGGATTAGTCACTTTCTGTGCCATTGTGGTACAGAGTACTTGACAGAAACAACTTAAGAGAGGAATAATTTATTTTAGTTAACTATTCAGTCCATTGGGTGGGTGGGACCCAGAGGAAGCTGCTCAGTCCACAGGGAAGAAGTGTGAGGGGCTGCTGGTCCACATAGTGGCAGAGCTCAGTGAGTACTTACTTACCAGTTTCTGCTTTATAGATTGAGACTTTATCATTAGACATCTATACATTAAGGATTTTTACATTGTCTTAAATTTTTGATCAATGTTATCATGATGTATCTTTCCTTACATTTTTACATTTAATCTATCTATATATCTTTATAATTAAAAGTAATATACAATTAGGTCATAGTTTCATTTTCCACTTTGATAATCTCTGTCTTTTTTAACTGGCATATATAACTCTTTCACATTTAGTTTGATTATTAACATATTTTGATAGCTACTATATTTACAACCATTTTATACTGTATTCGTCTTATTTCTTTTTAGACTTCCCTCTCATTTCTGCCTTCATTGGTTTTAATTTGGTCCTTTTTAAAAATTATTTTATTTTATTTTATTATCCATAATTAGATACACTTAATAAGAGAATAATGTACTGATGTCCCCAGTTCCCAGATTTCCCTCTACCCTGTTCCCAATCAGCTGGGTATCTTCCTCCGTGGGCAGTCTGGATCAGTCCATGGGGTAGGGGATTATGGATAGCCTAGGAGTCAACCTGGTTCCACCTCCCTTTGTATGTTGTTACTGAGGGGGGGGCAATGTCTCTGGATATTCTCCTCCACCATGGTTCTTTCCACCCCCTCTTCTACTCAGTTCCCTGAGTCATGGTGGGTGGGTATTAAGGCTGCTTTATTGTTAAGGTTAGGTGCCTCAGTACTTCTGCTTTAGGTTGTGTTGAAGATCGTTGGTGTCTGTCTCGCTGGCTCATCCTGGGTTGACTGATTGGCTGTGGATATAGGTCTCTTGTTTATCCCACCACTATCTGTGGGGTTCCATGTGGCTCCTTCACAGTAGGTGTGGGGCAGCTCATCTCTTTCCAGGAAGACAGCTATCGGCCTATGGCTCATTGATAGGGTTGGAAGAGCCACAGCTCTCTCAGAGCCTTCTGAAAAATACAAACAGAATCTCCATCAGAGAGTGAGATCAGTATAGGTTAATTGAGTTACACATTCCTGAACTGGCTAGATTCTATTGTTGGTAGCTTTTTGTAAATCACTTATAAAGTGAATTTCTCTTTGGGGTCCCAAGATTTTGCTTCCCAATGTATTTCATGCTGAAATCCCAGTTCCAGTCAAGGACTCCCCTTCACTAAGTGGATTTCTTGGCCAAATTAAAAGCTGTTGATTGCCTCCCCCAGGCTTTGGCTCCTCCACTGCACAAGTGCTCGTTACATGGTTCGCTGTTCTCTCCCAGTAAGCAGTGTATTCAGCCTACTCATGATGGCAGACTGTGTTTCATGTCAGTGGTCTCTGTTTATTCCAGCTGTTGTTGACCAGCTTCCCCTGGCAGTTTATGCAGTGCCTTCCAGCTCTGTGCTAGCTACCATCTGGGGGCTGGTTACTGTTCTGGACCACATAGGGTCTCTTGATACTGATAGATGGCTTTCTGTGGTTCTTCAGCAACAGGATCTTGCCTCAGGCCTGAGGTGGGTAATCAAGAGCTTTGACAGAATCCTGTCTCATTTTTGGGACCTCATGGGTCACTTTGGTCAACATCTCAGTGAAGGAAGGACTCTGTGGCTGGGACCAGGAGCTGCCAGACTGTTTGGTTTTTCACAGATTTAGACTCTCTCCCCATCTATTCTTGGCCCCTCTTGCTAGACGACGCCCACTCCATGCTCATTAGGTTACATTATGCATGTGAGGATTTGATGATTTTGAACCAATTTTGGTTTCAGCTTCATGTTTAAGTCACCTCCCCCACATTTCTTACTCCTCTTTCCCAAACTCTCACTTCTGATTGGTTTGCATACAGTTTACTGTTATCCTGGTTAGGAACCACCTATGAAGGATAATATGTGGCGTTTGACTCTCTGTTCTTTTGAGTGTTCGCTTAGTAAGATCTGCTCCAAGTCAGACCATTTTTTCCTGAATTTCAATATGTCATTTTTCCTTTTAGCTGAGTAAAATTCCATCATGTAAATATACCACAGTTTTGCTGTACATTCCTCCATGGATGGGCATTTGGGTTCATTCCAATTCTTGGCTATTATGAATTGAGCTGCTATAAACATAGTTGCGCAAACGTCTCTATGCTGATATGTGACATCTTGTGGGTAGATGCCTAGTAGAGGGATAGCTGGGTCCATTGGTAGCTCTATGTCCATTCTGTCTAGGAGTCTCCACAGTGCTTTCCATAGCAGTTGAACAAGTTTGCAATCCCACCAACAGTGAATGAGGGTTCCTTTTTCCTGCATCCTTGCCAGTAACTATTGTTGTTGGTTTTCTTTATGATTGCCATTCTGACTGGAGTAAGATGGTATTTCATTGTGGTTTTGATTTGCATTTCCCTGATGCTTAAGGATGCTGAGCACTTTCTCAAGTGAGAAAAGGCCATTTGTGTTTCCTCCTCTGTGAATTCTCTGTTGAGATCAGTGCCCCATTTTATGAGAGGGCTGCTTGAGTTTTTATTGTGTATTTTTTTTTTTTTTGAGTTCTCTGTAAGATCTGGAAATTAGGCCTCTGTCTGAGTTATAGCTGGCAAAATTCAGCTCCCAGTTTTATGGGGGTCTATTGGATCTGAGTACGGTGTTTTTGTCTGTATAGAAGCTTTTGAGCCTGATCAGGTCTCATTGGTTAAGTGATTGTTGCACTTCCTGGGTTGCTGGAAATTTGCTCAGGAAATTTTTCCCTACTCCTATCTCATGTAGAGTTCCTCCTATTTTTAATTCCAGGGTGTTTAGGGTTACAGGATTTATATTGAGGTCTCTGATCCATTTGGAGTTGATTTTTGTGCATGGTGAAAGGAGTGGGTCTATTTTCATTTTTTTACATGTGTTTTTCCAATTTCTCCAGCACCATTTGTTGAAGATGCTATCTTTGGCCCAGCATACATTGTTGGCACCCTTGTCAAAGACCAAATAACTGAAGTTAGTTGCATTTAAAGTTGGGTCTTCAATTCTGTTCCACTGGTCTGTCTGTCTGTTTTTATGCCAGTACCATGCTGTTTTAGTTACTATGGCTTTGTTTTGAAGTCAGGCATGGTGATACCTCCTGAGTAAGTTGTTTTACTTAGAATAGTTTTAGCTATCTGAGGTCTTTTGCCCTTCCAAATAAATTTAGATATTATTTTTTTCTATGTCTGTGAAGAAAGAGGTTGAGATTTTTATCAGCATGGCATTGAATCTGTAAATCGCTTTTGGCAGGATTGCCATTTTTAACATATTGATTCTCCCTAACCATGAGCATGCAATATCTTTCCATCTTCTCACGTCCTCCTCTATTTCCTTCTTGAGTGTTTCAATATTTTCCTTATATAAGTCTTTCACTACCTTGGTTAGTGATATTCCAAGGTATTTGATTTTCTTTGAGACTATAGAAAATGGGACAGTCTCTCTGATGTCTTTTTCTGTATAATTGTCTTCTGCATATATAAAGGCTATTGATTTTTGTGTGTTAATTTTGTATCCTGCCACTTTGCTGAAGGCATTAATCACCTTCAAGAGTTTACTGATACTATTCCTTGGGTCTGAAATATTAAGGATCATCTCATCTGAAAAGAGGGATAGCTTAATGTCTTCCTTTTCTATTTGTATCCCTTTTATGCCCTTCTCCTGTCTTATTGCTTGGGCTAGAACCTCCAGCACTATGTTGAAGAGCAGTGGTGAGAGTGGGCACCCCTGTCTTGTTTCTGAATTGAGTGGGAACTCCTTGAGTCATTCCCCATTGAGAACGATTTGTGCTTTAGGAGTTTTGTAAATTGTCTTTATTAAGTTGAGGTATAGGCCATCTATGCCTATTCTTACCAGGCCTTTGAACATGAAGTAGTGTTGAATTTTGTCAAAGGCCTTCTCCGCATCTATTGAGATAACCATGTGGCTTTTGTGGTTGAGCCGATTAATGTGATGTATTACATTTATCGACTTGTGTATGTTGAACCATCCCTGCATCCCTGGGATGAAGCCAATTTTGTCAGGGTGGATAATATTTTTGATGTAGCATTGTATCTAGTTTGCTAGGACTTTGTTCAGGATTTTTGCATCTAAGTTCATCAGAGATAATGGGTTTGTAGCTCTCTTTTTTGTTGCACCCTTGCCTGGTTTGGGAATTAGGGCAATGCTAGCTTCATAAAAGGAGTTTGGAAGCCTTCCCTCTTTTTCTATGCTTCTAACAAGCTTCAGAAAGAGTGGTTTTATTTCTATGATGAAGGTTTGGTAGAATTCAGCCGAGAAGCCATCTGGTCCTGGGTTTTTTCATTTTGGGAAGGTTTTGATTACATTTTCAATCTCTGTAGCTATGAAAGGTTTATTTAGTGAATTTATCTGCTCTGGGCTGAGCTTTGGTAGTTGGTAGGTGTCCAAAAACTTATCCATTTCTTCCAGGTTCTCCAATTTTGTGGAGTAGAGGTTTTGGAAGTGTAACCTGATGATACTTCCAATCTCTTCAGGGTCTGTTGTGACCTCACCCTTGTTATTTCTGATTTTGTTGATTTGGGTTTTCTCAGATCTACGTTTGATTAGATTAGCCAGGGGTTTGTCAATCTTCTTATTAACTTTTTCAAAGAACCAACTCTTTGATTATCTAACTCCTCCCATAGTTGGTTCACCTTCACTTCACTTAAAGTGTTTTTGAAATCATTCATATTTCTCTCTATTAAGTTCAACCTGAAGTCTATGCTTATGTTGGTGAGCTTCATCTCATTTATGTCTTTTTTCATAGTTTCCATATCAGCCATTAACTGCTTCATGTTTGCATTGCACTTGTGGTCAGGTCATTCTCTCTTTGGGATTGTATTTTTGTTATCTCCACTTCTTTGTCACTTTCCACAGTTCCATTGTGGGACTAGGGGTCCTAGGTTGGGGAGTTCCATCTTTAATTTCTGTGTTTTTTTCCATTGGTTTCTGCCCATGTCTGGGTAGGAGAGTAGAATTTTTTTTTTTTTTTTTGACTTGTGGTCAAACTAGATTTGTTGGGTAAGCGATGTGTGCTCTGTGTGCCTTTAGGGTTGGGATATTGTTGTAACCACAGATGCATTAGTTGCTGTATTTATGGGAGTGTCTGTCCTTTTGGGTTGGTGTCTGGTATGTAGTATAATATAGAGGTCAGAGTTCTCTGTGGACTCTGCTGTGTCCTGTTGTTGAGACTCAGGGGTGGTCAGGGTTTATCTATTTGCTCCTCTTTCCCCTCAGAGTCCCCCCTGGTTGGGTTGTAGGGATTCCCTTATTACCACCCTAGTAGGTGCTGTCTGGTGCCTGACAGTGATCTATTGTTGTCTAGGGTGGACTCAGGCCCCCTGGAGAGTGCTGCTCAGCACGCCCTGCTCCAAGTGGAATGATCACCTGCTTTGATCTTAAACAGAAATCTTTCCTGTCGGGGTGTCCTGCCCCCAGACAGGCTCAGATCTTTACCCATCTGGATCCCTCTGTATGTGATTGTTTAGTCTTAGAGCCACTACATAGGCCCCTGTCCCAGACTGGTATGCAGTAGTAGAAACAGCCCCAGCACTCCCATCTCAAAATCCCAATGATTTTTCACCCGCCTGCAGCAAGCAGATCTGAAATGCTACCTCTCCCACTAGGGGCAGAGACCCTAGGCTCTAGGCTCTCATTGGCCCAGTACATGGTGGGCCTGTGCTGATTCTACATTCCGACCCAGTCCCAGTTGCCCAGACTCAAGAGCCCAGTGAGAACCTTGTATTGGTCATATAATCACTCTTCTCAAATTCCTTTATTTGTTAAAAAAAAGGAAAAGAAAAAAAGAAAGAAAAACAGTGGTAAGCCTGATATAAGAGAAAAATAAACCACTTGAAATATAAAATAAACAAACAAACAAAAAACCAGGTGCAAGCCTGGTATAAGCAAAAAATAAACCACTTGGAATAAAAAAAATAAAAATAAAAACAACACAAAAGAAAAACACAAAGAAAAAAAAAAGAAAGAAAAGAAAAAGAAATTTTAAAAAAGGTAGCCCAATGATTGTTCACCCACCTGCAGCAAGCAGGTCCGCCACTAGGGGCAGGGCCTCTTGCCTCCTGGCTCTCCTTGGCCAAGTTCGTGGAGGGCCCAACCTGCTTCCCCTCATGGCTCCTTCCCCCTCTGATTTTCCACGACCTCCGATATTCTGAGTCCCCCTCCCCCTCAGCATCCCACTCAGGACCTCTCCTCAGACTTTATAAGTGTTTTGACCTCTGGAAAGAAGCTGTCCTCCCCTGGCTTTCCCTCTGGTCCTGGGTCCACAGGGCAGGTGGGCTGGCAGCCGCAGTGTGGATGCAATGCTGGCGGGTTCCCTGGAAGGTTGCTGTGGGGTCTGGCTTGGTGTGGCCAGCTCTGCTGCCGGGTCTTGCTCCCAGCTCCCAGCTTCCTAGAGCTGAGGCTGGTGACCACAGGCTGAGGCTGTCTGTGCTAGGCTGACTAAAGTTTTTTTCCCATTAAAAAAATGAGTTTTGCGATCTCTCTATTACTTTTTTTTACCCTAGTTATCCTAATGCTCCTGTACCAGCACCATCTTGACCCAGAACTAATTTGGTCCTTTTATGTGATGACATTTTATTCTCTGTGTGTCAAGTATTTTGAGTGCTGCAGTTCTCAAAATATGCTTACAAGTAATCTAAATCCACTTTCAATATTCACTGTGTCACTTTACAGGTAGAATACGTACTTTGCAAGAGTACCACATTTTCTCCCCCACCCTAGCCAGTACCACATTGCTGTCATTCATATCAGTTACTATAAGCTATAAGTACTCAATATAGTTATGAGTATTAATTATTACAATGATTATTTTGAACACCTCTAAGCTAAATTATCAGAAAGATAAGTTTTATTTTACCTTTTATTTGCTCCTCTAGCGTTCTTTTCTTTCTGGAGACATGAGTTTCTGATCCATATTTTGGCCAGTGCTGGGGACTGAACCCAGGGCCTCACACTTGCTAGGCACTCTCCCACTGAGTTAACCCCCAGGCCCTGATCCATATTTTGAAGAATTTCTTTTGACATTTTTTGCAATATTTACTAGTAGCAAATTCTCTTTGTTCTTTTTGTCTGAGAAAGTCATTATTTATCCACTTTTGAATAATGATTTTTCTCGATATTAAAATCTACATTGTTGGTTTGACTCTTCAATACTTTATTTCATTATATTCTCTTTTATCTTTCATGGTTTCTGACAAGAATAGTTATGGAGGTCATATCCCTATTACTCCTAGGTAATGTGTTTTGGATTTCATTTTTCTATCATCCAATGACCTGAATATTAGTGTTCCATAAACATGAATGGAATCAGTGCTCTTTTTAAGGAAAGTAAGAAACCTAGTAAGTGTTCTTTATGCCCAGTGAAGACACAATCAGAAGTTACACTCTACAACCCAGAAGATAGCCCTTGTACCCTGATTTCAGACTTCCAGCCTCTATAACTGTAAGAAATACATTTCTGTTATCTATAAACCCTCAGCCAATGCTACTCTGTGACAGCTAGAGCTGACTAAGACAATCTGGTTTCTTTCAAGGTTCTCTCTATTTTCCTGCAGCATTAACATGATATGCTGACACCTTTTGTGTGTGTTTTTATAAATAGGTATCCTTCTTGTTCAGGTATTTTTGATTAAGATTGAGCTTGCTACTCAAGTCGTCAGGAGGCAGAGCCCTGCTGGGGAAGAGGTGTGTCACCGGGTGCAGGTGAGGGAGATCTTGAGTCCAGCCCACCAGGTGTGTAGAGAGGCAGCTTGAGCCCTGGCTGTTCATGCTTGCTGGTGCTGACAGTTCACTTTTGTCTCTCTGTATGGATATATGGAAGTGAACCAGCGTCTCCTTCTATAATGGAGCTTGCCCTGGAATTTGTAAACCCTTCTTCCCATAAGCTTCTGGTAGGCCTCAGATAGTCATCTAGGGATGACCCAAGGGATTACATTTCCCAAATCTTTCCTTGGGTTACTTTGGGTCTGACGAATATTTCAGAATAAAAAGGAAATTCCAGCTGAGTTTGGAAGATGCTGAGTTACCCAAAACTAAAGAGATTTCTTCATTGCAAGATTTTTCAGAGCCTATCATATCCTAATAAGTAATGTGAATCTCCAAGAGAAAATTTAGTCTATAGCCACCTAAATTCTATTCACATGGAAAGGTTTTTTGATAATAGGCAAGCTCCAGCTAGCCCACTTGTAAGAATGTCATTCTTTTGTTTGACACAGTCCTATGGTGGGATGGGGGACCATTTCTGAGTTAGGGATTTTTTTTCATTTTTTAACATATTTATTTTCAATAATTAGATACATTGTATGAACAAATCTTGTGATGGTACCCCCATTTCCCTCCTCCCTGTCCCCAACCTGCTGGGGGCCCTCCTAGGTAGGCATACCGGATCAGTCCATGGGGAAGGGGGTTGTGGATTGTACAGAAAGTAGCCAGCCAGTTTTTTTTCTTTGTGTGTTGTTGCTGAGGGGGGAAATAACTCTGGATAGTCTCCCAACCATGGCTCTTACTGGCTTACAAAGCTGCTGGGTTCAATCCCCCAGGACCCTCATAAAGCTAGATGCAAAATTGGCAGTGTATACACCTGCAATTCGTTTGCAGTGGCAGGAAGCCCTGGAACACCCATTCTCCTTTTCTCTCCTCACAAATGAATAAATAATTAAATATTTACATAAAACTGAATTTCAAAACTAAAAGAAAAATGAATCCTCTCCTAAGCAAAACTTCCCAGGACCAGGGAGGAGGGGAATCATGGCTAACGATCTCTTTAACCAGGGTGTTCATTATTTGCTCACCTTCTATTACTTCAGAAGAAAGCAGGAGCTTCCACAAGAGAATGGTGGAATCATCCAGTTGTGTCCCTTCTGTGAGAACTTGCCCTGTCCCTTCAGAGCTTGGCACCCCATGGGCTGCTTTATTCTCAGTGGCCTTGCCCTGGTGACCGTCACACACTTCCCCAAAGGCACTCATCAAAGGATTAAATTGCGAAGTCTTTCTAGTGATTTAAACAGTTTAAGCAAAAAAAAAAAAAAAAAAAAAAAAAAA
>PVHP010042481.1:0-14957 GCA_004024765.1 Zapus hudsonius
TCTATGTTTTGTTACACTGCCCTTTGACATTATTAAGAGAATATTTTGGCATCAGTCACATGAAGATGTGCATCATTTTCCTACTGCTCCTGGATTTTTCTTTGCTTGCTTATTTTTTTACTTATACTTTTTTTTAATAAGTAGAAACTTTGTATGGACACACCATGAGTTGGTACCATCATTTCCCTCCTCCTTTCCCCCATTCCACTGAGGCCCTCCTCAGTGGGATTGCTGCTATTCACCATGGGCTTGTGGATTCTGAGTTGTGAGAGCAGCAGTCAGTCAATGTGGGGGTAGGCAATGCCTCTGGATATTCCCTCCCATCCTGTGGCTCTTACAATCTTTCTCTTCTGCAAATTTCCCTGAGCCTTGGTGGGTGTGTTTTAAGTCTGTTTTAGTGTTGAGCTCTCAGCAGTTTCTGGATTTCTGCTTTGGTGCATTTTGAGTATCCTCAGTCACCATCACCCTGGCACAGGTCGTCAGACACTGTGGAAGCAGCACTCTTGTTCTTCTTGTCAATTCCTCTGTGGTTTCACCTGGGCCCTGGCTGGTGTGGGAGGGGTGGTTCATCTCCTGTCAGGGAGTCAGCTATCATTTCTTGTCTTGTTAATAGATTTTTGCTTATCCTCTGCTCTCACTGCCTTCTGAAAAAGAAAAACAGATTCTCCAATGAAGAGTGAGATCAGCATTGTTAATTTAGAGAGATTTTGATGGGTATAGCCTCTCAGTTGGTCCAAGATTAGTGGGAGCTTCTCATTGGAGTCCCGAGTCTTGATTTCCATAGGATGCTGACTTGGTCCCAGTTCCAGCTATGGGTTCCTTGTCACTGAGTGGATCTCTTACCATTGGTTACCCACCTAGGCTGGGTGTCACTATTGCACTGGTGTATACATCTTGTCAGGCTGGTGCTTTCGTATATCAGTGTCCCCTGCTTGTTCAACAGCCCATGTAGTACTTCCCAGCACTACACAAGCTAACAATCTGGGAACTGGGTTCCTTCCAGATTTCAGTCAGATCTCTCAATGTTTTGTGTTGGCAGCATGTAGTGTTATCAGCAATAGGGTCTTATCTTTTACCTTGGGCAGATAGTCAAGTGCTTTGACAAGCCCATCCATCTTCTTTTGGGGACCTCATAGGTCTCTCTGATCAACAGCTCAATGTGGGTTGTAACTGATTTCTGGTACTGGCAGTTATAAGTCAGAGCCAAATGTTCTAGGGTTAAGCCTTGTTCCACCCTCTTCAGGGACCTTCCTATCAGATGACCCCCCACTCCCCATCCTCCTTTGGAGGATTATATCTTTAAATCTGGTATCCAGGAATAAGGTTTCTATGGTACTAATTCATTTTGGATTTAGTTTTGGGTGTATTTCCCCCCATCCTTTCATTCCCCTCCCCCGAATCCTGTCCATCCCTACCTATGCCTGCAACTCAAGCTATTCCAGGTTAAGAATGCTATTGGATTTGTGTCGCACTTTTAAATGCTTTCTATAGTCTTGATTTTTGAAAAAAATATTTTTATTTGTAAGGAGAGAGAGTATGCCATGGCCTCAGACTACAAACAGACTCCAGACCCATGTGCCACTTTGCATCTGGCTTTACATGGGTACGAAAGAATTGAACCTGGGCCTACAGGCTTTGCATACAAGTGCCTTTTGTCCACTGAGCCACCTCCCCAGCCCTCTTGATTAATTACCCACATGTTCTTCCAGTACTTTAATGGATTTATTTCTCAAAATTTTAACTCATTTATGATATAGGGATGCTGCCCAAGAAGTCCAACAACACTTGTTGTTAATGATATTTAGGTCACCAGATTAATGTGTCTGTTCATCTGCCAGTATCACCATACTTACATTGATTCTGTTGTATATTTTTAATATCACTAGAGTAGGTTCATCAATTATTCTTTATTTTAATAATTTTCTTAATCATGTTAAAAATACATCTATTTCTTCACGTGAAAATTGAGAGTCTTAGAATTTATTCAATTTATTAAGATAGTCTTAGAATATTTTATTAAATACTTTTCCAGTATCTATTGAAATTATGATGTTTCTCTTTTGAACTTTCACTATTGTAAATCATATTCATAATACAGATCCATGTTTGCATTCCTAAGATAAATCAACTTGAGTATGATTACCTATCTTTTTATATACATCTTCATTCTTTCTGAATATATTTTAATTAAATTTTATTAATAAATGATATTGTTCTAAAATGCATGAAGACTTTCTTCCCTGCTTTACTCTGGATCAGTGTAACTACATTGAAATTATCTGTTCCTTGAAGGAACTTCTTTTAGTTATTTCCTATAAAATAGCTTGTGTGGTGCTATTGAGAGACAACCATTGCTTCCTACTCCTTTCATGGTAATTAGTACATTCAGACTTCCTGGAATTTATCATTCATATCTTTCTGGGACATTGCCATTTTGCCCTACACTGCAATTTTTTTGTAATAATTTAGGCAGAGAAGTCTTAAAACATTTAGAAATTTCTTTCACTTACATTCTGTTGCCTTTATCATTTATTTTCACTTTTTCCTGTCATCTTGATCAATTTATTTTTCTCAGTTTATGCGTGTTATATGATGTGTTTTTAAACACCAGATTTTAAACAGTCTTTTGTTTGATTTCTGATTTTTGTTGGTGTCGTAGTCAGCTACACACTGCTGGAATGAATCTCCAAACCAGGCACAATTATGGGAGAAAAGGATTTATTGAAGCTACACATTCAGGAGAAGTTCCATAATGGTGAAAGAAGCTTGTCCTCTTTCATAGGTCCAAGCAGAGAAAGAGAAACCCATTACCAACATCACATACACACAAGCAAAACAGGCAGGGAGGAGAGAGAGATTATCTCCTTCTTTATACAGCCTCAGGCTGGAGTGTTATAACTCCTCAAACTTGTTGACTACCCAAGTCTTTGGTATTTCCTTCCTGCACTGCCCTCCTAAGAAGGAAAGTTTATTTCTAGCTCCCCTGAGCCTCCTGGTATCCTGTCCCCTACTGGGAGGGCTGCCTTCCTGTGAGCATCGCCAGAGACCCACCCAAGATTACTGAAAGGTCAGGTTGACAACAAAACCGTATCATCACAGTTGGTTTCTTCACATTTTTTTCCTTTGGCTGGTTTTGTTCTTCCCCTAATTACCTGAACTTTATGTTTGATGCTCTCTGGATTGTTTAGTAGAAGTATTTAAAGCTATGATTGTGTTTTTCAGGCTGGAGAGATTGCTTTCCCAGGTTCAATTCTTCAGGCACCCCCATAAAGCAAAAAGCAGTTGGCTCATGCATCTGGTGTGTCTTTGCAGCAGCAAGGAACCCTGGCATGCCCATATGTACATATATACAAATAAATCTATTAAAAACAAAGTTGTGATTTGTTCTGAGCACCTCTCCAACAATATTCCTTAGGGTCTGGGAAGTACTATTGTATCATTATTTTCATAATGCTCTGAAATTTTAGTTTTGTATATAATTGCCTCATTTACAAAATTTTCTAAATTCATTATTAATTCCTGGGAGGTTTTGCTTCTGTCTCTTCCTGTATTTTTCCTTTTAATCTGTGACTGTTGGTCACATTTTATTTTTCAGAAGTCAAGTGTTCTTTGTGGCATAAAATTTAATCATTTTTTGTCAATGTTCCAGACCAACTTAAATGTAAACCACAGTGTATCGAGCCCTGTGTAAAGACAGTGAGATAAATCTTATTATGTTATTGGGTTTTATATATGCTTTTATTTTTTTAGCTAATCATTTCCCTTTAAGTTCTCTAAGTACTATGAAAATGCATGCTTGATAAATAAGTGCATGATGGAGACCATCTGAAGTCAGGTAGAATTGTGTTTTGTTTGTTTTTGTCTCTTACAGCCAAAGATTGCTGAGGAGAACTTGACCTATGCCGAGCTGGAGCTGATCAAACCACACCAGGCTCCCAAGGGAGTTCCCAGCAACACTGTGTATGCTCAGATCCTCTTTGAGGAGAACAAGCTGTAGCTCTGCCTTAGCATCATGGTTCAGTCATCACTGTCACCCTTGTGTATGGTACTAAGAAGCAAAAGCCCTATTTTTGTACTTTAACTTGTGCCTTCGGTGTGGTGGGGAGCCCTTTATCCAGTGCATTCAAGGAAGAGGGGTCAGCCCTTGGACATGCCTCCAAGGACAGCAGTTCCTCCTGACCTGACCCTGAGGTATGAGGACTCTACTCCACGTGTGCCTGAGGACATTGTCTGCTGAGCCAAACCCCATCCCCTTTTCCTCTTTCTCTGAGTTTTACTTAATTTGTTAAAACACTTGTTTAAATTTTCATTTCGGTCTTCTACCTTTCCTGTGTGTCTGTGATGCCTAGCCCCCATTTTATAGCTCTAGGAAATGCCAAGAGAGGCCAGGGTAAGGTGGGTACATGGAGTCACTGGTTCTCTGATGCTTACATGGCATTGCTGAGCACCCAGAGCATTGCAAACTGCTAGCAGTGTTGGCAGGCGGCTCTCATGATGGCATCCATTGTTTTAAGTAGATGCCCTGATGTGGCCCTGAAGGGCAGGGCAGGAGCGTGATGATTTGTAGTCTGAGTTCTGTCTCTGAAAACTAGTATCCTCTTTATACCATGACTCCCTGAGGCTTCAGGTCCAGAGAAACACCATTCAGCAGGTGGATCCAGAGTGACTACAAACATATTGTTCATCTTTTTTCCAAAGACACATGTGTACCACCAGCAGACATTCTAGACAAGTGTGAACCTCTTTGAAGTTTCAGTCAATTCATGCTCAATGTCCACTGTTAGAAAAGCAGAATTTTGGCCAAGTTCCCTCAAGGTAGGAGAAGCAGAAGATGAGCCATGCTGGAAACCCGTAAAATGAAGACTACTCTTGCCAAGTGCCTTGCCCATCTCCACCTGGATATGACAGCAAATGGGCTTGGGTGGGCGTCAGACTACAAGGAACGTACTCCATGGGGCAAGTTGCTCTGGGTACCTGCACAATGTGCAGGAATCTTGGACTTGCAGAAATAGAACTGTTCTGACAGTCATCCTGTCACCGTGTCATGAGGTGAGTGTACTCTGGTGGCCATTTACTACATTCTATAGAAATGTTTGACTGTGGAATTCACCATGTATATATGATCAATTATCTATTTTAGACACAGCTTGAATGTGAGTCACTGTGTGACTTGGTTGAGTTTCTTATCTCCTTGTGGTCTCAGAGGCTCTGTGTATAAAGGTAATTTACCTCTACTAGAAATCCTGGGTTAAGGGTTAGTGAGCGTTATAGAAACTATAAACCACTACACACAACTTCCTTGACATTTATGCTAATGCCAGCCTGACTTTTCAAAAAGAGATTGTTTTCAATGCTGAGGATTGAAGTTAGGAATTTACACCTGCTTGACTTCTAAGCTGTATTCCTAGCCCTAAAGCAGCTTTAAAAAAACTTTTTTTTTTTTTTGCCCACAAACTTAGCCCTAACACTTGCACAAACTCCTGGGTCCTTATGAGAACTTCTTGGAAAGGTTAAAAATTAGTTTCCTGGAAAAAAAAAAAAGGATGGTAGTCCACCCTCTTCTGACACCTGTATCTCGTTCCCTCTCTCCCTGACATGTCTGAAAGGCAGCTTTTGAAGAAGACCATTTGAAACAATGTGTTGGAGCTTACAAATGCATCTTATTTGGAAGAGACAATATCTGGTTAGCAAACTGACAGGGCATACTGTGTTTTACTATGGCAGTGTTTCAGAAGATAGTTTTATGGTGTTTTGAAGTAAGAGGTGTTACCTGTGTACAATTTTCACAAAAGCTATACAGGCAAGTGGGACCATTGGGGTGCCACCCACAGAGTCGAACATATGAAGAGGACGTGATAGGAACAGGATGACATGATAAGAGTCTCTTCTGAGGTTCCAGACCTCCAGCCCTGTTAAATCCCATGAGACCTTTGAAGATCCAGTTAGAATCTAATTGTTTCAGATTCAGGTTAGCCTTTTTCTCACAAGCTCTCGTCATGGCTGCACAAATCCCCACCAGACTGTGAGAAGGGAGGACTCATTCTGAAAGCACCCCTCAAGGGAGAGTGGAAGTCGCCCACATCCATGCAGAGCTCATCTGGTCCTCACCTCAGAAGCAGACCATGCAGGTAGTCTCAGAGCAAGAGGCAGTGTACCTCACACTTCTTTGAGATCACTAACCATGCACTGACATTTAGAAAGTATATCATTCACCAGAAATTAAAACGGTATTGCCATCAAGACAGCAATGGAAACAGCTGTAGACAGACAATGGCTTGTATATTTAAAGCAGCTAAAACAAACATGGAGCCATTGCTTAGAGCTTAGAGTGGCTTCTCTCGGACAGACACCAGGGCTCAGATCTGGGAGTGAAGTTTGGCTTAGGTCACAGTTGGCAGGAAATCGTCATAGGAAGCCTGAAAGGGAAATGAAAGTAACCTGAATGAAGTTGTCTTGTAAGTCAAAGCCCCAAGCCCTGAGCCTCCATCAGTTCACAGGGAAAAGAAGGAAATGCCAGACCTGCCACTTCCTGATTCTTATTGGCATGAAAATGAAATAGGTCACTTCGTAGTTTTAATGCCTAATGATGTGGGTTGGCAAAAGACTCACTTCTAGAGACTCTTTGTGGCCATGCTTAACACCAATAATCTTGCCTGGGTGGAGAAGCTGATGCCTCGGCACGGCACACAAGGGGCCCAGCTGGGTCTTGGTGAGAAAGAAACCATCATTCCCTTGGGCAGCCATGCTGGGATGGTGTGTGTCAGATCTGCCTCCAGCCACAGTTCCTGCCACATGGAGAAGACAACTAGGAGTGACAGACTGAAGGCAACAGGGACTGAGGAAGAAGCAGAAGCAAGGACGTCCTGAAAGCCCGGAGTCCAGGCTCAGCTCCCCCAAGGCCCCAAGATTCTTTTCTTTCTTCACGTCTTTTTTAAATTCTATAAACTGCCTTGTTCTCTTACCATTTAAATCCTCATTTTTCCTCTGTATAGACAATTTGCAACAGAAATAATTCTAAAATAATTAAACCGGAAGAAACAATTCCAGTGAACATCATTATCCTAAACTCCCAGTTTGTCACACCCAATAACTACATCGTCATCTCTTGTTCCTGGAAGATTGTTCTAGAGGACGCCCAAATCTGTAGTGTACTTTATTATATAAATATAGTTAATCCATAATATATTTATTATATAAAAATATAGTATTTGCATATAACCTATATGCATTCTCTGAATACTTAAATCATCTCTAGATGACTTATAAGGCCTAATGTAAATGCTATGCATATAGTTGTCATATTGTGTTTAGGGAAAAAACGTCTGCACATATTCAATGCCAACATACTTTATTGTTCCAAATAGTTTTGATTCACAGTTAGTTGAGTGTGTGAGAAAAAAAACTTGCAGATGTAGGGATGGACTGTGTCCTCCTGCTGCCCTCTGTGAGGTCTTTCTGAAGGAGGGTTCAACCCTGATGCTCTCCCTAATGAAAGGATCCCTCCTCAGGTTCAGAGCAGGACTGAGGGGTGGGGACTTCAGTGAGCCATGTGCATGTAGGTTGGAAGGGCTTTTTGGTTTTAGCACTAACGTTTAGAAGACTTCCACACAGACCATGGTGTCCTTCCAGGGTCTTAACCCAGGAGGCTTGTTCAGAGAGTGAGCTCCATCACCTGGTGCTCTTAAGGCCTGGCAGCCACAGACCCTCCACCCAGAATCTCATCTCAGCCCCCATATTTGGAGCAGAAGCTGTTCCAAGAAAGGAAAACAAAGCCAAAATGTCTGACTTCAGGGGAGATGTGCGTTCAGGACGACCTTGTTGAGCTTCAGTTCCGGTGGAGTGTTCGGGTGGATGGGCACACGGACCAGTGCCCCTTGACCTTTAGTGTGAGCACAGATCACCAGGGATCTGGTTAGACGAGGATCCTAGCCCAGGAGGGCTGGAATGGCACCTGAGATTCTGCGTTTCTTATAAGCTTCCAGTGGAGAATGTACAGCTTCTGGTCCCCAGAATAAAATTTCCTTAGCAAAACTGCCCACTACTTGTGGAGTGTAGACCTGTCCATGGGAGTTGGGGTGCCTTTGGCATAGGTACTAGGCCAAAGCTAGAGACCTGGCACTAAGATTATCCTCAGGGAGAGGCAGCCCAATAAGGAAGGAAGGTGGCCAGTCCTGAGTGGTAGGGGATGTCCGGATGGCAGGTCCTGAGCAGGTGAGGAACCCAGGTAAGGAGGCACAAGGAGAGTGAGAAGCCCGAGAGGTAGAGCTAGGAGCCATGCCAGCGCTGCAGGAACCAAGTAGAATAGAGGTTGTGTCTTGACTCACTCTGAATGAATTGTAAGGTTGTTTCTAATAATAGTTTGGGGCTGGAGAGCTGGCTCAGCTGTTAAGGACTTGCCTGCAAAGCCTAACAACCCAGGTTCAGTTCCCCAGTAACCATATAAAGCCATGTGCACAAAGTGGCGCATGCATCTGGAGTTCATTTATAGCCTGTTGTGCCCACTCTCTCTCTCTTCTTTCTTTCTCTCTCTACTTGCAAATAAATAAACAAAAAAATGAATTAAAAAAATGGTTTGTTTTCCTAGGGAAATAAATTCTCCCAACTGTATAAGGTTAACAGGCTCCAGCATTGGCCCAGTAAGGTCTAATTCCGTGTTTTTTACCCAAAGCATCTCATCTTTCTGTGAGGGAATTGAACAAGACTCCAGCAATGGCCATGGCCTTGCTCGGCGCCTTCTGTTGTCATTGGTAAGAGATGGCCTGTTGCCTGCTTTCTAATAAACATGATACGATTATTTCCAGTTTAGTATCTGATTGTTAAATATTAATGTACTATGCCCTTTAGTTTTAAATAGAATTAGAGGTGTTTACAGATTCAGTTATATGCACCTTGTTCTTCCACATTAAACTTTATTATAAGCATCCTCCGTCAGTGAGCAAGAGAAAAGCTCATTAGCAGCTGGTCTGTGTGGGGGCTGTGCTGCTGCCACCTCCCATGGAATGTCATTCTGTTTGCCTTATTGCAGCTTTCTAATTGTTGAGGGCTCAGTGGGATTCTTTCCTGTGTGCCTATGATCAGAACATCCGCTTCCTGGCTCTAGGATGGGTCTTAGGGTGTCTACCAATAGCCAGCATCCTTAGGCAGATGTCTCATTGCTTATCAGGATAGAGGTCCCTTGTCTCCCATGTTCTAAATGGATCTGATCTATCTACAAGACAGGAGACTTGAAAAGCCCCACGTCAGGGTCCTAACTGCATGAATCGCCAGAGCATCATGGATCTGGGGAGACTAAGTAGAATAGCAGGGACCTGCTAGTTGGGACCTGGTCTCTTGCTGCTCAGCCCTGATATAAATAAAAAATAAAAATAATTTTATTATTTTAGTTATCATACAAAATAATGGGTGTCATCCTGACATTGTCATGCATGCATGCATTTCGCTTCATTCCCCATGTATGTTAATCTTGACACTCCCAACCCACCCACTAGACTCTGGCTCCCGAGAGCCCACCCATCCCAGTGCCCCTGTTGCTGATGCATTCTACTCTCTCAGGGCTGTGCTTTGTTCAGCTAAAGATCGGGACTTGTATCTGCAAGGTCTCTCAGCTCCAGCCAGCTCCAGGTGCCCACTGGGCCCTCAGTGAGCTGGTGATGCAAGCCAGACCAGCATGAGTTCAGTTTGGAATTCTTTAAAAACTCTTCCTTGCTTTTTCCCCAAGACCACGCCTTACTCTGGCTTCCTCTGGATGCCATTTCCTGTTTCCTTGGCAGTTTCCTTCCCTAGGTAGCATCTTTGTTTGTGTTGTGTCTTCAGCTTCTCCCTGAGTCTCCAAACAGTCTCATCCTGGACAGACCTCCTCCGAAGCTGTCAGCCCTGAACTCCTTCCCTCTACTACCAAGCTCTGCTCTCCACAGGTCCAGTCTCCTTTCGCCTCTTGCCTCTGCTGGCTGCCCTTGGCCTCTCCCTGACTTCAGCTCTGCTCACCAGCTCAGGATAATTGGCAAGGATGTCTTATGGCAGAGTATAGTCTCTACACTCTTGGACAAGGGGACCCTTTCACACCTCTTTGAAGATAACTGCAACTCACCTTATTATACTTAGGCCCCTGCCTATCCCCTTTCCTGGTGCTCATTGTCTCCCCAGCCCTTTGGTGAGTTTTTGTGACAGTTAACTCCTTCTGGCAAGTTCCTTGAGTGGGAGGTGTTTCTAGCTAGAGTTCAAACCTAGGTGCTAAACTGATTGGTCAGGTATGGACCAACCAGCTGTCTCTCTGCTCACCTGGGGCAGGAAATACTCACTGAACAGAATTCTGTCCCTTCTCTCTCTCTCTCTCTCTCTCTCTCTCTCTCTCTCTCTCTCTCTCTCTCACACACACACACACACACACACACACACACACACAGCCTAGAAGAAGAACCTCTGAGTCTCAAGGGCTGTGGTGAGGGGCTGGATTTCTTTCCCACATGAATCTTTCCTTCTCATGATCTTTTCTTTTCCAGCATAGATTTTGTTAAAACCTCACCCACGTGTTCTCTCCACACTGGTGGCTGGAGATCTCTGTAACTTCCCATTTTCTTTTAGATAAAGTCTCCCACCTCTA
This sequence comes from Zapus hudsonius, assembly GCA_004024765.1. Classification (NCBI taxonomy): domain Eukaryota; kingdom Metazoa; phylum Chordata; class Mammalia; order Rodentia; family Dipodidae; genus Zapus; species Zapus hudsonius. The sequence goes on from PVHP010042481.1 coordinate 10,601, forward strand.
CCTTATCCTCTGGTGGTCTGTAATTTTAATTCTTTAACTTTATAGACAAGAGTTCAGGTATAAGTTCTGAGGTGCATTGGAATTTGCTGGGTACTATCTAAGTTCTAATCCCCAGCTTGGCCTTACAATTTCTCTTGCCTCCAACTCTGGCTCTTTTTCATTCACACCCGTGTTTCTGACTGGTGTCCAGTTGCATCCTGAGTGCTCTGCATCAAGAGCTCCATTTGGAAACTGCCCTCCCCACACCAGCTCCATAGCTGCCCACTGCCACTTCACCTGTGCATAACTAATGCTTTCTTAGAGGCCAGTGCACGCCTGAACCTTTAACACCTACCCAGCCATCCTGGTTAAGAATTCCTTCAATCACAACATGAATTGCTGGAGATGTTGGGATTACCACTGACTTTTATTGGAAAATGTTGTGTGCCAGACACCTGGGCCAGACACATTTTGTGTCTCGTTAAGCAAGAGCAATTCCACTCTGATTGGCAGAGGAAGATGCACAGGTTCAGAACACTCAGCTAGCAGGCCCCAGATGACAGCCCTGGGGCTGCCAGCCCTGTGTCTCGCCCTGCCCTGTGGCACTGTCCCACCCTCTCCATTCAGACAGCACCTGCTTCCCATCATCTTGGGTTAGCTCTCTCACAGACCAACATGCTCATCCCCGACTTGTCCTCTGCCATCCTGTCCTCCCAAGTCCTGCCTACCCATCACTCCCTACCATCACTACCATCCCACACCCTAGCCCCCAGGGCACAGAGCAGCCACCTACAGAGGTATCCAACCTTTCCCACTTCATACCTCGCCATGCCCCCTGTGCACGGTATGCTTGCCCAGGCTTGGGAAAAGTGAGCCATGGAACATTCCAGCTACAAGAAAGGCTACTGTGCTTGGTGTTGGTGACACTGTAGCAGTGACAGTCATCAGGACTCTGGATGATTGTGTTCCCCCTTTCCTCCCCCCTCCCCCCAGCAGCCAGTCACAAAACTCTGAATTCAGCAGCATCTGAAGCAAGAGCTGACGGCAGATCAGGAAGTCCCAGTGTTACAGGCACCACTTACAGCCCAGAGCCGGTTAGTTCTGGGGTAACCTCCATCCCAGGCAGTAGAACAAATCGAGGGAGCAGGATTTGGGCATTTTTGACTTGTCAGTAGAGGGACATGCAATACTCAGTCTCCAGCTGACATTGAGTGGGCTTTTTAGTCAGCTTTTCATCGCAATGATGCAACAACTAAATTAGCTAATAAAGGGGAAAGGTGTGTCCAGCTTCTGGAGGTTCTCATCAAGATGATGTGGCGCAGGCAGCACCTCATGAAGGGAGCTTGGACCCAGAAAAGTGCTTCCTTATCTCCTTAGCCAGAAGCAGAGACAGGAAGACACTAGGATCCTACACTCTCCTTAGAGCATGACCCCAAGGCCTTGCCACCTAAAAGTGATGCTACTTCCCAGAAGGAGACACACTATCACCCTGGAGCTAAGGCACAGGGACATTTGGAGGACATTCATCCAAAACGTAGCCCCTGATCCCCAGGAATATACTTTATAAAATACTGTACCTAGGAGAGTCTTCATTTAACTCTTCTTTCATTTTCTGCATTGACACTTAAGATTAAAGGAAGAATGGAGGTCACCAAGTCTCATTGGGATAATAGCCCAGGTTGCCTCAGTCCCTGCAAGCACTTCCTCTTGCTTGGGGGCCCCCCAGTCCAACCCAGAGGGTGACAGCATCCCTGTCTCATCTCTCATCACAGATGGGAGCATCCGGTGGAAGGTGGCCATTGATAGGTCCCCACTGACTTAAGACATGGTGAAAGCTCCCAGGAACTGGGACCAAGCTCAGTGGTAAAGACACTTGCTGTCTGGGTTCACTTGCCCAGCACCCACATAAAGCTAAGCCAAATATAAAGTAGTACATGCACCTGCGGTCCCAGTGCACCTAGGACAATGGAGGTGAGTGGGGAAAGTCTCAAGCTTCAGGACCAGCTAGTCTGATGTTGATTTGCAGTTTGGCAGTTCGCCTGCAGCAGCTAGAAGCCTTCCCCCAGAAGGTGGAGCACAGACACACACACACACACACACACACACACACACACAAATTTTAAAACACTTTCCCTAAGACCACACCTTAAATTGAAGAGCTGGATTCAAGCTCAGTTTTCCAGTGTGAATCCTGGAATCCTCCAGTTCCAGGGTAGTTCCAAAAGTGCCAAGGAAACCAGGAGGAGAGGCTCAGGACGCGGGAACGGCCACCGGAGCGGGCACTGATCAAGGAGCAAGAAGGGGCTGGGAGGCAGAGGCCTTCCTCATGCCCACCTGCTTATCTACCTACTCCTGGAAGGGGCTGGGCCGTCGAGCAGGTGCACCAGGCCCTACAACCCCCACCAGACTGCCCACAAGATCCAGGTTGCCTGGGAAATGAGATGGGCCACAGGATTTTTGAATTAAGACCCCCCCAACAGTGAGCAAGCAGTGACACTCCATGTTTTCCCTCACACCCTGCTCAGGAGACTGCCTTGTTCTTTCCTGAGGAAGCAGGCCATTCAGAAGTGGGATGAAAGGATACTGTGGAATGACCACGGATCCCAGAGCAAAAAGGTACATTGTATTTTGAAGTCCCCGGATCTGGAATTCTTCACACTCTCATCCGCAATGAAGGTAGCTTGGTCACTTTTATCTCGTATTTGTTTTATTTTGTGAGATTGTGCTTTATGAGATTTATTACTGTGCATAATTAGTCCAAATATCCATGTAAAGAAGGAGGCTATAACCAATACATGGAATCTCTCTGTCCATTGCCAGCATGTGGCTGGGTGGAGCAGATGTCCAGCAGCTTATTCGAGCATTACATGAGTCTGATTTAGCAGACTTGCCTCTCCTGCAGCCCTGGTGCCTTGAGCACTTTGGAAGCAGCCCATGACTTGAAGGCGAGTCTGGGTTTGATCTGTGCTCTTAGGAAGGTCACTATGACTCCGAACCTGCTTTGTCACTCAAGGTAACTCTGCTCTTTGATGTTGACAGCATGTCCTGCTGGCCCTCATCCAGAATGTTATGGTGTTAACAGGGCTTTCCCCCGCTTCTGCATCCTCAGTTCCGTCTGCCTTCCTCTACATCCCTGCACATTGTTTTCCTAATCTAATATCAATAAAAACACCCTCTTTATTTTTTATTCTATCTTTCCTTCATTAAATGTCCTTTATTCCATTTTTAGGTGAAACCGTGTGTCATGTGCTATGAACTAATCAAGTGTGTCATTTTCTCTGGTCTGTGTACTAGAACCAGGATTAAACCCTCCATGAGTCTCAATGTCCGAAATTTTCATTCCTCATGCACAATTTGTTTTCATTTACTATAGTCCTGGCTTTTCTCACTCGACAGAATGAACATTAGCTCTAGAGACAAGATTGGCCCCAAAACTGAGTCAGTCTTTCCATTGCTGTGTATTTGGGGGAAGCTATTTCACCTCTCTGACTTATATTTCCTCGTTTGAAAATTTGCAAGGGGCCTGGAGAGATTGGTCAGTGATTAAGGTGCTTGCTTGCAATACCTAAAGACCCAGTTTGACTCCCCTGTACCCACATAAAGTCAGGTACACAGAATGGCACATGCATCTGGAGTTTGCTTACAGATGCAGGAGGCCCTGATGTGCTTTCTCTCCTTGCAAATAAATAAAACATTTTTTAAAAAAGAAAAATGGCCAGGGCCAGCAGGAAATAAAGAATTCTCTTTCCTTGGAAAGGAAGCCCACCATCAGAGTGGTGCAGGCGTCAGGATCAATGTGGGCAAGGGTGCTGCAAGAAGGAACCAGGCTATGGGAAGCTTGTATAGCGAACTCTCAACCCAAGCACAAGCTATTCCACAAACCTAGGACATAGCAGGCTGGCTCCCCTATCAGTTTGTTCTTAGTGGCGACCAGACATAAACTCCCTGCTCTGATTATGTGGCCTGAGAACCTATGGGTGCAGGGCCCAGAGGCTGCTCTGTGAGGTCAGCTCCTGACTTTGCCTGGGGGTAGGCCCTGACTCTAGGCAGTGACCTGGCTCCAGGTCTTCCTTGTCAGGGAACAGAGTTGTGAATGAGACTTTACCTCTTCCTAGGGACAGCAAGCTCTGCTGAGGGTACGTCCCTCCCTGCTGTCTTTCCTTGCTGCTTGACACACTTAGTGCTTTCCTGTGCTTAGAAATGCAGCAGCCACCCACTGAGGGTGCTTTGAAAATGGAAGAAAAAGGAAGAGAAGAGAGGAAAGGAGAGAGGGAAATAAAAAGGAAGGGAGGGGGAGGGAAGGAGGGAGAAAATGACAGAAAGAAGGAAGGAAGAGAATAAGGAAGGAAGGGAGAGAGATGGAGGAAAAAGAATGAAG
>PVHP010042482.1:0-14932 GCA_004024765.1 Zapus hudsonius
CCTTGTGATTCTGGCTTATGTGGGTCCTGGGGAATTGAACCCGGGGCCTTAGGCACTGGAGGCAAGTGCCTTAACCGCTGAGCCATCTCTCCAGCCCTCCTGTTCATTCTTGAGTGCCTAATTTATACTAACCTAAGCTTCTTTGTCATATTTATTTTAGTTGTCGGAATCCCCAGACCACATTGGGTACTGGACAGTTTGTGAACTGCTCCATCACGGAGGAGGCACAGTCTTACCAGCTGAAACTTTCAGCCGGGGTTTTACTAAAGCTGGAGAAACAACACTGGGGAATGAAGGCAAGCTATTAGGTGAACCTCGCCTTTCCCCATGGATTCCAGCTCTGCCAACTGATGCTGCTTTAAACTATTTGCTCTATAATTCTCCTGAGTATGAAGCTTCATTTCCACGGACAGAAGGAACATTATTCCTCCCTATTAAAGGTAAGCAAGTAACTTTTAGGTGTTTTTTTTTTTTGTGTGTGTGTGTTTTTGTTTGTTTGTTTGTTTGTTTTACTTTTAGGTTTTTGAGTCTGGGCCCTCTAGTCCAGGCTAACCTGGAACTGACTCTGTAACCCAGGCTGGCTTCAAACTCATGGTGATCCTCCTATCTCAGAATTTCAAGTGTGAGCCACTATGCCTGGCTAATAATAGTTGTTTAAGAAAAAAATCTTAGCCAAAGAAGAGTAGGACTGCTTACAACCCAAACTTCCAGACACAAAATGGCCTTGATATTTATGACTTTGAAGTGCCTGATAATACCTACATATAATGGGAGGAAAAGTTGATGACACTGAAACAAAACAGACTAATTGAGAGGGGGAAGAAATATGGGTGAATGGGGAGAAGGAATCATAATGTTTATGGTCTATAATTATAAAAAATAAAAAGTTCAAAAAAAAGTCTTCGTTAACTGCAGCCAGTTAAGCCGACCAAGTTCCTCTCCTCATGGGTGCCTGGTGTGCAATGGCTGCAAACAGCAGCCTCCTTGGTAGTGTACGTAACCTGTTGCTGGTACAGGTTGCCCTAAGGGACCTTGGAGACAGTTCTCTGGTGGACATCCATATTTCTGATCTCATGCTATTCCCAGTATAGACTCTAAACAGGTATGCAGGGTGCTTTTGGGAAGCCCCAGGGCACAGTGGCCAGGGTTCTTATTGGCCAGGTTATCATGTTCATCCATACCAAGCTGCAGAATAAAGAGCATGTGATTGAGGCCCTGTGCAGAGCCAAGTTCAAGTTTCCTGGCCACCAAAAGATCCACATGTCAAAGAAGTGGGGCTTCACCAGGTTCAGTGCAGAGGAATTTGATGATGCAGTAGCTAAGAGTCTCATCCCTAATGGCTGTGGTGGCAGATATATCACCAGTCATGGTCCCTGGACAAGTGACAGACTCTGCACTCCTCTGCACCACTGCTAAATACTTTTTTCAAGGCAGGTCCATGCTTTAAATTTCTTTAGCATTTTCCATAGCCCAGACATTCAATTAATGCTAGTACTGAAAGAATTTTAAAGTGTAAGTAAAATGAGATGCCACAAGGAGGGCTGAGCTCTGTAGTACAATTGCTGGCACATGTGTGAAAAAAATCAAGCAAATGATTATAAAGAATTTCCCACCTGTTCCCAAAGAGGAGTAATATGGTTCAGATGCCCAAGCCCGTGGGCATTGAGATTTTATTTACTTATTTTCTTGTATGACACATGTGCTGGCAGGATCTCTTGCCAGTGCAAATGAATGCCCATCTGGCTTTAAATGAGCAGCTGGGGAAATGAGCTGCAGGCCAGCAGGCTTTGCAAACAAGAGCCTTTAACCACTGAGCCATCTCCCTGGCACTGGGTATTAAGTTTTCATCACTTCTTTGAAGAAATTGATAATTAAAGACCAGATAAAAAGAGTGATTGACTGAAGAAGTAAACTACCTACAGAGCCCCAAGTGGTACTTATTACTAGGAAAACCCAGTATCTTTGTAAATTTTCTTCCATGTCATTTGCTACATGGTGAATGTCATTTCTGAGTATATTATTCACACAGAAATAATACTGCCTAGGGATGTGTACATTAAACTGTTGTAATTATGTACAGTTTAAAGATTTTTTTTAAAGTTTTTTGAGACAAGAGTTTTATATAACCCAGGCTGGCCTCAAACTCAGTAGGTAGTTGAGGATGACCTTGAACTTTGCAGGATCCTCTCCCCTCCAACTCCCAAGTAGTGGTATTACAAGGATACCACACCTGGCCAGTTTAAGGAACTTTTTTTAATGGCTCTTTTCAATTTTTTGCATGAAGGAGTTACACTAGTCCAAATTAAAAGCAGACCCCAAATGGTTATCTTATACAAGCTGTGAGGTTTTTAAACTTGTGACAAGGGAAAGAAGGGAAATTATCCTCATTGCAAGGAAATCCTCACTTATGCTTCAGAGAGCCACAAGCACTTAAAACCCATAAACTTCAGCTGATTGTCCTTAGCCAGTCCAGTCTCTACTAGGGACTGGCATATGTTCTTGCACTGGCCATTCTGCAGCTGAATTACTTCTCCATATTCTGGATGCTCAATTACATCCTTCCTTAAAAATTTTATTTATTTATTTACAAGCAGAGAGAGAGATAATGGGCATGTCAGGGCCTCCTGCCACTGCAAACGAACTCCAGATGCTTGCACCACTTTGTGCATCTTGCTTTACATGGATACGGGGGAATCGAACTCTGGTCATTAGGCTTTGCAGGCAGGCACCTTAACTGCTGAGCCATCTCTCCAGTCCCATTTTTGAGGAATTTAAGAGTACTTTTGTTTAAGCAATTTTACCTTTAAAGTCTTTTTTTTTTTAAATCTTTTATTTACTTTATTTCTTTATTTATTTTGAGGTAGCATCTCACTATAGCAGGCTGACCTGGAAATCACTCTGTAGTCCCAGGCTAGCCTCGAACTCACAGTGATCCTCCTCTGCCTCCTGAGCAGTACTGGGATTACAGGGGTGTGCCATCATATGCAGTGCCCTTCAGTTCTCTCATAAGATATGATTTATACGCTTTTATGTCTGTGTATCCTATGTCATGTCCCCCACCCCAGAGGCCAAGGATTGAGCCTAGGGTCTGCTTACTAGGCAAGCATTCTACCATTGAGCTTAAAGTAGACCTTTTTGTTTTTGTTCTTGAGTCTATTCTAAAACAGGATCTCACTGTTGTTGCCCAGATTAGCTTAGAATTCTGTCCTCCCATTTCAGCCTGGGATTATGGATGTATACCACCATGCCTGGCAAGGAGTCTTCTTTTAAGTAGTTGCTAGAGTACATATTTCTTTTCTTTTTTAAATATTTTATTTATTTCCTAGGAGAGAGAGAAAGGGAGAATGGGCATGCCAGATCTTCTAGGCATTGCAAATGAACTCTAGATGCATGCACCACTTTGTTCATCTGGCTTTACCTGAGTACTGGGGAATTGAACACAGTCTGTTAGGCTTTGCAGGCAAGCACCTTAACTGCTGAGGCATCTCTCCAGCCCTAGAGTACACATGTTTCTAAGTCATAATTATTGAGACGTTCTGATACCACATCCATTTGTATGCAGTTTTTCCCATAGAGCTAATGAACCTGGACTAATAGCTTGCAGACAATAGAATAAGGGTTGAAATGTGAACTAAATGCAGATACCTGAAACTGGAAAACTGACTTTTTTTTCCTTCTTACTTTGAAGTCACTGTTTAGAAATCATCTCAGATATTTGAATTTTAATATTCTTTATTTCTAACAGGCAAAGAAAGCCAAGAAACATGGGCAGTCTCCCTAGAGCCCTTAGCCATGCATCAGAGACATTTTCAGAAACCAGTCAGAATTTTTCTGAAAGGCTCTATGGCCCAGTGGTCTCTCCCAATGAGTGGCACTTTAGGCACTGACAACTGGATGATACAAAGTCCAGAGGAGCACAAATCAACTAAAAGGCTGTTGTTTCAACAGCTAGTAAGCAGGCTGACTACTGAAGGGTTACATCTGGTAGGTATTCTCCACATGGTTAGTGATGTGAGATAAACATGTTTATAAAATGTCAAGGATTGCCCTGCCTAATGTAGTCTCTGTAAAACTAATGACGTTTTTGCAAATGCTGTGCACCATAGTATCACAAGAACAATGCTCATTAATGAAGAAGCCATTTGTTAAATTGCATGCACCTTGAATCTAATTAGGTTAAATACTTTAAATTTATTCAGATGAAAAGGTGGTTGGCCAAATGGAGTGGCTGTATTAGACTGAAGTAATGGGTGATTTCTTATTGTTAAATATTCTACTGTGTACTTTGATTTTAATGTGAGTGTATAAAAAAAGAACTGTTACACTATAAGATTAAATGTAATAGTAGTACAGTAGTTACTCAGACTTAGAAATGTCTTCTGCAAAGGAACACAAATGCACCCAGATTTGACTTAAAGGGGATAGTTATTTCAAGTGACTAGCAGATTCCTTACTTTGTCTTCATAATCTCAAGAAGCATTTTTCTTCTAGATCCTGTGGCCAGAGTCTAGAGAAATATTATAGATTCTGTCTCTAAACAGATGCTGTTCTACAAGTTAGATGCTCTGATGAAAAGAACACTACATTATTTTATTAACTAATATGATACAAACCTTAACTATACCAGATAGGCAGGTTGGGGGGTCGGAATATCTGCTTTAGATCTCAACTCTGCTGACCACTGTGTTCTGGATAAGTCTCTTAAGTTTATGCCTCATAATCAAATGTGGCGTGGGTTTTGAAGTCAGATTTATATAGCTTCTCCACTGCACTAAAAGGGTAGCCTTGAGCAGGTTACTTCTTCCTCAGCTTCAGTCCATCCTCTATAAGAAGAAATGACAATCTTTTGTCGCTTTTTTTTTTTTTTGAGCTAGAGTCTTACTCTAGCCCAGGCTGACCTGGAACTCACTCTGTAGCCTAGGCTGGCCTCTATTCATTTTTTTCTTTTTGTGTGTATATGATAATCATTTTTAACTTGAGTAGCTGCAAGGATTCAGTGAGTACATAATAAATATGTAGGTAGCTGTGGTCTCTAAGACAGCACATAGACTAAAATTTGGAACGATCTAGGGAAGGTAAGTGCACAGTAAATATTCCTGGCAACATAAGGTGTTTCTTATTAATTGAAACTGTAGGACTAACTGTAAGATTAATAAATTCTCTACTTCTAATAGCCAACTATTCTTTTACTAGGCTGCATTTTTCAGACATCAGCTAATTAGCATTTCTTTATAGGTTGCCAGTGTGGACCCTGGTGAGGGCTGGCCCGCCATCACTGGAGTTATTTCCCCCCTCTCTGTCAATGCTATGATTCTCACTGTGTTCTACAACAAAGAGACTGAATTTCAAAGACATTTTCTTCAAAAAGTTGTGGCTGAAGGCCCCCAGGATACAGCTACCCTTTTCTCAGATGTTGTAGATGACGTACTAAACCAGATTCATAATTCATTTGAAGATCCTCAATCTTCTGGTAAGCTTTCAAGCCAGTAAGTAACATAGTCAGGTGGTTTGCAGTTTATTCCTGCATCACAACATTTTTAACCACACACTTAGAACTCTAGGATGTTATAAGACAGATAAAAGCAAGCCACAGGGAATTTAAAGCACTATCTATAGAAAGTGAATCAGGGCCTGGGGATGTAGCTCAGTAGAGTGCTTGCCTAGGGTGCATGAAGCCTAAGTTGGATCCCAGCACTGCATAAACCAGGCATGGTGGTACATGCCTGCAAACCCAACCCTTGGGAGGTAGAAGGAGGATCATGAGTTCAAGGTTATTGTTGGCTACATAGAAAGTTTGAAGCTAGCCTAGGATACTTATCATGAGACTATGTGTCAAAAAAAAAAAGAGCCAGGTGTGGTGGTGCATGCCTTTAGTCCCAGCTCCAGGGAGGCAGAGGTAGGAGGATTGCTGTGAGTTTGAGGCCAACCTGAGACTACATAGAGAATTCCAGGTCAGCCTGGGTTAGAGTGAGAGCCTACCTCAAAAAAAAAAAAAAAAAAAGAGAGAGAATAGAGAAGAAAAGAAATTGAAACACTTATGAGAAGGTTGAAGGTTCTATAAAACCAGTTTGAAATTGGTCATAAAGTCTAGCTTTTAATATATTGACTAAAGACTTGTGTGTGACATGAAAGTAGAAGGGGGCCTATGAAGGGGGGAGAGGGATAACAGCAGTGTTAACGGGGAAGAATGACAAAATGTCCCTTTTTCTCTCATGGAGGATACACGTATGTTACATGAAAACAGATGGAGGACCATTTGAGGGTAGGAAGGAGACAAGCTAGAGTTGGGCATTGGGAACAGGTTACAATGGAAGGATAAATGAGTAAGGTACAGTGATATATATGAAAAATGTCAAAAAACAGACTATCCTCTCCTGCCTTCTATATGACAAAAATTCTCTGTACCTTCTCTTCTTTTTATCTAGTAAGTCTCTCTAAACCTTAAAAAAGAAATAAGAAAAGGGGCTGGAGAGATGGCTCAGCAGTTAAGGTGCTTGCCTGCAAAGCCTACCAAACTGGGTTCAATTCTTCAATTCCTCGTTCACAAAGTGTCGCATGCACCTGGAGTTTGTTTGCAGTGGCTATAGGCCCTGGCACACCATTCGCTCTCTTTTCTGTCTCTGTATGAATAAATTTTAAAAAGCAAAGAAAATATAATGAAACTCATTATTTTACATGTTAAAATATTCATAGTTTTACGAGACTGCATGTAAAACTAATGATTCTACCTTGCGATTGACTTGCTTTATTACTAATATGACGCAAACCTTAATTATACTAGGTAGATTTAAATGTAATCAACTTGCTACTTCTTACATTGTCATTTATTCAACAAATGTACTGAGTGCCTGCTTTGTATGAAGCACTGTTATAGGTGCTAGGAATATATTAGAGAACAAAATGGACAAAAACTTCTCTTTATGCAACTTACTTAGGGGAGACAATAAATAAAGGAATGAGGAAAATCATATAGTTTGTTTGAAAGATAGGTGCTACAGTATAAGGTGGGAAGTAGGAATGAAGATGTTGGGGTTGTTCTTGTCTGATTTTTTAAATTTTTATGTGACATGGCAAATGCATTTACAGGCATTCATAAAGACCTATAATATGCTCTCATACACTGTGATGTGAAGTTTCTTTTTTTGTTTGTTTTATTTTGTTTAGATAAGGCAAGGTCTCATTCTAGTCCAGGCTGATCTGGAAGTCATTTTGTAGTCCCAGGCTGGCTTCAAGCTCCCAGCTTTATAAAATTTTATTTCATATATAATTTTACACACACACACACACACACACACACACACACACACACACACACATATATATATATATATATATATATGTATATATATATAAAACCTTTGAGAAAACATTAGTATGTATAAAGTCCTGGGTTCAACTCCAGCACCACAAAACAAAAAAACCTTGCTGGGAACAAACTAATAACAATAATAATCCTAATCAAAATTATAGTTCAATTTTAAAAAAACATTAACCAGGTGTGGTGATGCATGCCTTTAATCCCAGGCAGTGGTAGTAGGGGAGGCAGAGATAGGAATGAGTGAGTTTAATTAAGACTAGTCTAGGACTACAGAGTGAGTGACAGGTCAGCCTGGCTAGAGTCTCAGACCCTGCCTCAAAAAACACCAGCCAAAAAAAAAAAGCACTTTAAATTTATAACAAGTAAACTCCATAATACATATACTTCATCCTTTAAAGAAAAGGTGAAGATGGTGTGATGAATAGGAGTGAAAGGAAGTGTTGAGACTGGTACTAGATGGAGACAAGGGCACATGACAAAGACAGAGCTCTATAGTAAGCAAGAGCACAGGGCCAAACAGGCTAGAGTGGGTTAAAGGGCACAGTGGATGCAGCTGTGTTCTTCTGGCTTATTGTATTCAGTCATGTTACTCCACTTCCAATTCAGCTGTTACTCCTGGTAGTATTAATATAATTTTTTGTATTGATGTCATTATCTTATTTTCCAGTCATGAGTAGACTGTATTATAGAATATTTGTTTTGCAGTCAAATAGAGCATATTTAGAAAGTCTTATGAGCAGGTCAGAAAACTTTATTTTAGAATACTGTAAAAGAAAATTTAGATTACTTTACCAGTGCTTCATTGTTTAGCCTGGTCCACAGTTGCTTGGAAGGTATGAGTGAGTGTGCTGACTTACTATCCAGTCTTCCCACTGAACTCCATCCTGGTGAGGTCCTCACACATCAGTGCCTAGCAGATATTGTGTTTACCATGAGGTTTTTCTTGTCTACTTAGACAGAGTTAATGTCCTAAACATTGTACATGCTCTCTCTTGTACATATGTACAAAACTTATATAGGTATACCTTTCTAACACTGGAAATCCCTTTCAAAATTGGCATTGTGTTTTGTTTATAATCTCAATATGAGCTTGAATACATTTCAAGTGTTCAGGTTTTTCCTCCAAGACTTCTGGGTTACATAACATTTAATTGTCTGAGGTCTTGGAAGGGCCTATCAGAATTATTGAACTCACTGAAGCTTTTGCTAATGAGTGTTCCAGCCAGCACTTTGTTCTAACTGAACCTACCCTTCTGTTCTGCAGCACAGGTCACATCTTGCTATTTCAGATTTGCCTATTTGGTGCTGTAGTTGTTCAGCTCTGCAGTTTGAGACTGCTCCTATAGTGCTGTATTCTTTATTTGTGTACTAAAAGCCACATTTTTAAAGAAAGGTCTAAAAATAGACATTTTTAGACCTGTCTAAAAATAGAAAAAACAATTTCAGAAACAAGATAAAGCGATAAGTACAAGAATCTTTGAATTGTGTTGGCCTGATGCAGAAGAATCAATGCTGTTAATGATGCAGATTTGTCTGTCCTTTGGTCAGAGGTAGTCAGTTCTGGGGAAAAAGAGGGTGTGGATTCTCTACTTTGGTTCTGATGCCTCTTTTCTTTCCCCCCTCTCCCTGTGTTCCTTTAGCTCCCCCTGTTCCAGAGTGGGCCCAGCAGGAGCTTGGCCGCACCATTCCCTGGAGTCCTGCTGTTGTAGAAAAGTGGTTTTTATTTCTCTAATATCAGTGGTGCCAGTTCACATTTGATGGAGTCATTTTGGTAAAACTTATTTGCATCTATGTATATTAAAATAAATTCTCAATTATTTGCATTAGTTTAAATTTTTTCAGTTAGTGCATCTATGTATATTAAAATAAATTCTCAATTATTTGCATTAGTTTAAATTTTTCCAGTTAAAATTTATTAAATATAAACACTCCCATGTAATACACAACATGTATATAATATGGGAATCAGAAAACATTTAGAGCTAAATTATGGTACATGACTATAATTCCAGCAGTTGAGAAGATGGAGAGTTGAAGTCCAGCCTGAATTTCATAGCAGAATCTGTTTATTTAAAAAAAAAAAAGGAAGAAAGAAAGGAAAAGCAGTTAAAAACACCTCCTCATCCCAAATGAATGATGGTAGAAATAACAATAAGAACCGATATGAATTACATAGAACACCCTGGGCATGGTGGGGCACGCCTTTAATCCCAGTAGGCAGAGGTAGTAACTACATAGTGAATTCCAGGTCAGCATGGGCCAGAGTGAGACTCTACCTTGAAAAAAACAAAAAACAAAAGCACACAAGTGGAAGATGCCTCTCACACTCAACTGATACATGCCCACTTATATATGTATACCACACACAGGATCACTGTGAGGTCAAGGCCAGCCTGAGACTACAGAGTGAGTCCCAGGTCAGCCTGAGCTAGAGTGAGACCTTACCTCTGAAAAAATATATATAGAAAACAGACAACAATCATCAGAAACTAAAGATGGCTCCTTTAAAAAGTCAAATAAAATAAGCCAATAAGATTTGGTAATTTTTAAAGACCACAAATGTACATTATTAAAAATGTAGAAAATAGAGCAGAAATTCAAACTCTTATTAAGAGGTAAGATTTTTTTTCTTCCATGCAATTATTCACTGGTTCTAACACCAGTTTGCTAACGGAATCTTTTTTTCCATGGACCTACCCTTAGCCCGTTGACATTGTACAGTCTTCTAGACAGAAGAGTCCAGAAATTATGTTAATAACACATTGTTTAAATGTTGTGCTACCAATACCACATACTTCATAGGTTTTTAAGTCTTTAAATCAGATAAGTACTCTCAACTTTATGTTTCTTCTTTATTTTTCCAGTTACTTTGATGAAAACCCATAGATTTTCTTAGACAGTGTCTTGCTATATATTCCAGGCTTGCATGAAACTCATGTAGCCCATGTAGACTTCGTACTCTTCCTGCTTTAGCCTCTTGAGTGTTGGGATTATAAGCATGAGCCACCACTCCTGGCTGATGTATTATTATGATTTTTTTTTTGAGGTAGGTCTCACTCTAGCCCAGGCTGACCTGGAACTCACTTTGTAGTCCCAGGCTGGCCTTGACCTCACAGTGATCCTCCCACCTCTGCCTCTTGATGCTGGGATTAAAGGCATGTACCACCACCCTCAGCCTAACTTTATTTTTAAAGCTTTTGGAAAATCAGAAGTTTGTTTTATACTGGATATCTTCACAGGTTACTACAGGCTGCCTCAGATAATAAGGAGGAGTCCTCTAAAACTGAAAGCGAATTAACATGCTGCCTTTCTGAGCTCTACCAGAGAAAATCTCATGAAGAATCTACCAACCGAGAAGACAGCAAAAAGAAACGTATGCACATGGAAAGGCTCTTTCTTTCTTTTTTAACTATCTTTATTTCAAGCTATCTTTTATTTTAAAATTATTTATTATACATACACAGACACACATACATACTTTTTTTTCTTTTTCTTTTTCTTTTTTTTTTCTTTTTTTGGTTTTTTGAGGTAGAGTCTCGCTCTAGCCCAGGCTGACCTGCAGTTCACTATGTAGTCTCAGAGTGGCCTCGAACTCATGGTGATCCTCCTATCTCTGCCTCCTGTGTGCCACTACACCTGGCACTTTTATTTATTTATTTATCTTTTATGAATGTATGTGTGTGTTCATGGGAATGTGAACATGTATGTTCCAGAGTGTACTTGTTGAAGGTCAGAGGACAGCCTCAGATGTCTGTCCTGTGTTTCATCTTGTTTGAGGCAGTTTCTTGTTCACTATTGGGTACACCAGGTTCGCTGGCCTGAGAGCATCCAGGAATTCTCCTGTCCCTGCCGTTATCTCACTGTAGGTATGCTCTGAAGTGCTATTGCATTGGGCTTTATATGGGTTCATTGTCATACTTGCCCAGCAAATGCTTTTACCCACTAAGCCATCTTCTCAGCTCAGAAAAGCTGTCTTTTAAGACAGGTTTTAATTTTTTTTTGAGACTTCACATTATTTTTAGAAAATATTTTATTTATTTGGAAACATAGAGAGACAGACAGAGACTGAAAATGGGCATGCCAGGGCCTCTACTGCAAACAAACTCCAGATGCATGCACCACTTTGTGCATCTTCCTTTATGTGTCAATTGGGCAATCGAATCTGTGTCATTAGGCTTTAAAAGCAAGTGCCTTAACCTCTGAGCCATCTCTCCAGTCTAAGACTTTATATTTTAAAAAATTGTCATTCCCTGAAAAGAAAAATCCCTGAAAAATTGAGATTAAAAAAAAAAAGATTGAGATAATAACTAAAGGCAGTTTTTTTCTATTTCAAATTTGAAAATAATTACATTAATTTATTATGATAAAAACATTCTATCTTCCTAATCGAGCTTTATTTTAATTATAAATTTGAATTCAACTTTGTATTCTGCTTATTAATATTTGTTCATTAGCTACTTTGTGCACCCCTCTTCCCCGCCCAGTTCTCCAGTGCTTGGAATTGAGCCCAATTCCTTAGGCATGATAGGCAAGTGCTCTACCACAGAGCTACATCTCCAGCCCTTTAGTACTTTTTTAATTACCCCGGCTCATGTTGAACATGTAGATTATTTTCTGTTCTTGTCATTGTAAATAATACTATAGTACAATCATCCATACATTTTGAGTGATTTCCTTGGCAACAGTTTCTAAGTATTAATGATAACTGCCTTTAATTATTATTGGTTCCTGATGTAGCTTGCTAAATTGTCATTCAGACATTTCATTGCAGTGGTAATATACTTGCCTAGCATGCACAAACTCTGAGTTCTATCCCTAATATTCTAAAAAAGAAATCTCATCACTACCCTATGGCCACTGACTGATCCCAAAATGTGTGTTTGGCATTTGCTTTGTTTAAAAAATATTGATTTATTTCTTGAGCTTCACTTAAAAGAGGTAGCCTTTTTTGTGTTTGTTTTCTGTTTTTAGAGGTAGGGTCTCGCTGTAGTTCAGGCTGGCCTGGAACTCACGGTGATCCTCCTCCCTCTACCTCCTGAGTGCTGGGATTAAAGGTGTGTACCACCACACCTAGCTCAAAGAGGTACCCTTTTGACCCTTATTGTGGGCAGAAAGAAATGCAAGAACTGCCTAATTTAGATAATTTCTGAGGGGATATACTTCATTCCAATATTCTTTCATAATATCTGATATTAAATAGTTATTGATTCTACAGAAGTGAACATTGACTGTTCTTTTGTTAGGCAGTATTCCTCGTACTCCAGTGAGACAAAAGATGAACACCATGTCCCGTTCCTTGAAGATGCTGAATGTGGCAAGGCTGAATGTAAAGGCTCAGAAGTTACATCCAGATGGCAGTCCAGACACGGCTGTGGAGAAGGGGCTCCAGAAGACAGCTGGTGGGAGAACAGCAGATAAACTGGAAGACAAAGGAAGAACATTAAAAAGTTCTAAACTTAAAGGTATTGGTGCCTCTGTTTACTCTTTCATATGGTTCATATGTTTAATAAACTATTTATATCCCTAACTACATGCTCAAAAGTATGTTAAGATGAGTATAGTAAGGGAGGATCACTATGAGTTTGAGGCCAGCATGAGGCTATATAGTGAATTCCAGGTCAGCCTGGGCTAGAGGGAGACCCTATCTCGAAAAACAAAAAAAAAGATGTTTTATTCTTAGATTTATGTTTCAACTATAGAGATAAAATTAATGACTTAAATAAGTTAACAACACAAACTAATTACACACACACACACACACACACACACACACATATATCCTAGTAACCAAAAGGAAAATAAATAAATCAATAAGATTTAAAGTAGACTGGGGAGATGGCTCAGTTGGTAAAGTGCATGCCTCTCTCGTGAAGAAAAGATCTTTCCATGTATTTATTTGCCATTTGAGTGTTTTCTTTTCTGAGGTATCTATTTAGGCCTTAAAAAAATTTAGGTGGTGGTGCAGGCCTTTAATCCCAGCACTTGGGAGGCTGAGGTAGGAGAATCACTGTGAGTTTAAAGCCAGCCTGGACTACAGAGTGAATTGCAGGTCAACCTGGGCTACACTGAGACCCTACCTCAAAAACAAACAAAAAAATCATGTGGTTTTCTTTTTGTTGAGTTTTAAGAGGTCTTCTATATGTTAAATAATGGTCCTTTATCAGATGTCTTTTATATTTTTTCTTAGTCTATGGCTCTTACTCTCTTGACAATGTATTGGCAGAGCTGATATATTTAGTTTTCTTTCTTTTTAAAAAAACTTTATTAATATATATTAATTATACATAATTATGGGTTTCATTATGACATTTTCATACAAGCATGTAATGTATTTAGACTATACTCACTCTCCATGAACCTCTCTTATCCTCTACCACCCCCGCTGATCCCCTTCCTCTTCCTAACTATTCAACCTTCTACTTTCATGTTTATTATTTTACTTTGTTTTTGAGACCCAGTATATTTAATTAGGGTTGCTTACAGGATCATGAGTGGGGGTGCTATCAAGAAACTTGCCTGTGACTACACTACTGAAGGTCTCTCTTTCCCAGTAACGTTAGCTGTTTATAGTTCCTCAGGGAGAGGTGGGGCTTCATGAGCTACTCCCTCCTTCATGGTGGACTGTTGATGGGCCCATTCTTGTGCAGATGTCATTGCAGGGGCAGGACTTCTGGTTAAGATGGCAGATTAAGAGCCAGGCCAAAGAAACCTGGGGAAAAAGAAGCAAGATAACACACAACACACTCTCCTACTAAAAAGTGAAAGTATGGAAGGAATTATTAACCTAGGAGTGACCCTAGTAGAGAAGCAGAAGTGAGCAAGGAGCTTCCAGCAACCACACAATCAGCAAAGGTCTACTTCAGTCAGCAGGGCCCCTGAGAAGTACTTCATCTGCCTGGCCTGACACTATCTTAACCATCAACAGTGGATATCCTGGGAAAGGATCCCCTACCTCCTCCTACCTTTCAAAATCAAGAATCCAAAGAACAATAAAAATATAAGACAAAGGAGGATAGATGCTGAGGGCAACAGTGATCCCATCACTAACCTCCAGGAGAGGCTGTTATAGCCCACAGAAGGGCTCCTGAGCAGATCCCATTCGTGAGACACTGACTGGGCAGTGGCAGTGGAAACTGGGGAGAACCAAGGTCAATACAATAAGAAAAAATAGTCAACTGCCTAGCACAAGATCTAGCACCTCTGCCAGGAGACATTAAGGAGGAAGTGGCAATTTAAATATCAGTGCTGCTCCCACTGCTAGCCTGACAGCCAGCTTCAGGGAGATGAAGATACACACCAAGGAGACTCAAAACTCATCAAACCAGAAATCCAGAGTTTCACAGGGAGCCCAACGCTAAAGTAGACTTACAACACACTCATCAAGGTCAGGGAATTTTGAAGAAGAAGAAGAAGGGATGTAAGGATTGTAAGAGCCACTGGGTGGGAAGGAGTATCCTGAGGTATGGTCCCACCCTCCCCACAGAGACTGATAGATGCATTCATGACCCCATGGTGAGGAGGGCCCTTAGTGGAATGGGGGTGTGGGAAAAGGGATATAAGAGGATAACATCAGGTGAATGGGACCAAGACACTATTTGTTCATACAGTGGTCAC
>PVHP010042483.1:0-14987 GCA_004024765.1 Zapus hudsonius
TTAGCCAGTATTTGGACAGGCCAGATTCTACAGGCCAGCTATTTTTACTCACTGCCTTCCTCTCCTGGGGCTAATATAGTATGGATTGCGACCATTCTGCCTCTTACAATGCCTTAGTCAGAAGATGGGATTAGGGAGTTGGGAAAGGCCCCTTTAGCTTTCAGACAGAGCACATGCCCCCTAACCAGTGCCAGCCAACCCTTCACAAAGAGTTTAGAACATATTATAACTAATAAATGACGACACAGTTCTTTGCTTCCTGTTTTGACATTATCTTTTGTGGAGGCAAATTCACAGTATGGAAGGGAGGCTGGCTGAGGCAGGATTTGGAAATTCCTAGGTGACAATGGCCAATGCCTTCAACCTTACTGAATCTGAAGCTTTTCATTGTGTGCATTATTTGTATTTCAGTAATATTCACTGAAGGCCCACTGTGCTTTTCTGTACTAGATTTGACTAAATTATGTATGTATGGAAGGGCTCTCCTCTTTTCTCCATTATTCTAGAAACTAGTAAAGTATTATGCACACTTTGGCACTTAATTTTTGTTCCAAATTAAATGTAAGCAAAGTCCCAGTTTCATTAGATTTCAGGCAAGAAGACGGAAGGTAGAAGAGGGAACCTCAGTATCATAGGCCAGTAGCCTTACTAGGAATGTTAATTATCCAATGGTTATGCCTGGTGAACCCAGGGCCTATCTCTGGGGATTTAAAAAGGGATGGATAGGGTCTCCCATAGAGTTATTTCATGAGTTAAGAGCATTCTGAAGCCATGGTAAAGGATTGGTTTCTGGAGTGACAGTCTGTATAAACATCCAGTATAAGAGCCAGACACAGATAGTATACTGGAGACTGTAGGCTACATGGGAAGACCCTTGGAGAGCTGAATATGGAGTTGAAGAGATAACAAAAGAATGGGTCTATTGAAACAAATTTTCATTGTTTTTGAATGTTCCCTTGAACAAATGAGGGGAATTGTTGGATAAGAATTTTTTTTTTTTTTTTTTTTTTTTTTTTTTTTTTTAGGGTCTGGGTCAAGAGAGTCACATCTCCTTTCTGGCCAGTTCCCTTTTCAGTGTTCAGTAGACATGTGGCTCATGGCTACTCTCCTGCATCACCGGTTTTGGAAAACATAAGAAAGATACTCTTGGAGAACTCTAGGGATCTACTATTTAATGTCTGAAGGAATGCCAGAAAAGAATGTAGAACATGTGGGTATTGGTTAACACTTTGACTTTGTGTTTTTTTTTCTTTTTTAAAATTACATATATGCCTACACATTTTATTTTAATGCGAACAATTTAAATACAAGGCTGTCTTGAATGCAAGGACCTGGCCAAATGTTCCATATATTTCCCTGTGATAGTCACTAGCCTCACAGTGTAGATATAGGATAAGGAGTAATGAGCAACATGAAGAAGACCACACTGGTACATGGTGGAGATAGGAATTAAATCTGGACCTATTGGATTTTAATTTTTCTTTTTAGCTATTCCATATTATTCAGGCAGGCATAGATCAGACAGAACAGTATGTTTGCAGATCAGGGCATCGGGAGTACTCTATAGCTGTCTCTGTAGCTGTTCAACCCTTGCTTTCAGAATCCAGGGAATGGTGGCTATCCTTTACCAACCTTGGTCTTTCTGGTTGATCCTTTTCTTGCAGACCTGATAATAAACATATTTAATAGTCTTGTGTTTGGTTCTGAAGGAATGCCAGAGTTTGCCACTGCCCCAAAGCAGAACAAATATTTTAAAAAGCCAAAACAATGTCCTTAATGACTTGATAATTAAAACAACACTACATAAACACAGTTCAAATGTAAAGCAAATTACTTAGAAAGGGAAAAAATACTCAAACTCTTTTAAATGATCTGCTATTTGTTTAATTAGAGCAGAGTCTTGTTTTGTATAAAGCCATTGACAATGAAACCTTAAATGAATTGATAGAAAAAAAAAGCAGTAATTAAACACATCGTTTCTGATAATAGCCCAGCAAGAAAAATTAAGTATGAATAGTCAACTAAGGAATCTTGGCAAGCATCCTATGGAGAGGGAGGTGAAAATACTTGCATTGTTCTTAGCTTGGGCCCCTTAGAGCAGGGGCTGAGACAAACAATGGGCACAGGGTGTTTATTTGGGAAGTGGTGCCTGGAAGCAAAAGGAAGCAAGTGAGAGAAGAAAGAAAATAATATTTATTTCAATGAGCATGCATTTGGTGTGGGTGACTGGGACTCATCAAACTGCGGACCCTTTGAGAGAATGTGTGTGGCGTGCCTTGAAACTGTCTCGTTGAGGGGCTGCTGGTGACAAGGCACTTGTTTAGCATCCCCAAGTTGGCTGAAGCCTTCTGTGAGAGCATGAAATCCTAGGCATGTTCAAGCTGTCCAGTCAAGTTCCCAGGGTGCCAGAGAAGGCTTCCAGGTAGAGAGGTGGAGTGACACCCCTGGCGTGAGGAACTGGGAAGTCTAGACAAGCATATCACTGTCCTTGGAGACTGCTGGTCCATTCAGAAGTAGGCCTAGGGGACATGATGCAGAGTATAACACCACATGTTACTAGGATCAGCACTGTCCGACAGAAAAATAATGTAAACTTTAAACATTTCTACTAGATGCATGGAAATTTTTTAAAAAAGAATCAAGCAAAATTTAATTTAATAACATGTTTATTTAGTGCAGTGTCTTTACAATATTATCACTTCAACTTGTACTTCATGGAAATAAATGATTAGAAGTATTATATATTCCATTTTCTTACTAAATGTTTTTGAAATTTGGCTTATGTCTCCATTTGGACTGGTTTATTTTAAGTGCCCAGTAGCTATATGTGGTGCATGGTTACTGTTTTATCACACAGTTCTAGGAGACCATAAGGAAGACACCCATTTGGGAACATCAGAAAAGCAATTGTGACTTTCTTCAAAGAAATAAATAAGTCATAATCTTTCCAAATGTTGGGGGGGGGGGTTGCGGACCCCTGGCCCTCTGCGGGTTGCCTAAGTCTCACCGGCCAGCAGGAGAAAGGGCTCAATCGGGGAGAGGTGAGGCATACGGTCAGACAGACACACGTGACAGACACATGCAACTGGGAGAAATGTCGGGCAAATCTCACTTTACTTGAGCGCCTAAAGCCCTTTTATAACCCAAGGCTGCATTGTCCTGCCTATTCCTCTTAAGCAATAAGATTCAAACTTTTTGGCTGGAGCCAATCAGCAGAGTACAGCAGAGCAAAGTATTGCCAGTAAAACAAAACTCAGCAAGCAGGAACAAAGCTTATCAGCTACACAGAATTCATCAAACAGGATCAAGGTTTATCTGCTACTACTTCTGCCTCCTGGGATTAAAGGTGTGCTGGGATTAAAGGCGTGTGCCTCATGCCCGGCTTTATTCCATATTCTAAAACTTAGTTTAAGGTTACTCAGTTAGGCTGGGGCCCAACACCAAATATTTTAGAGATTCTTTCTTATTCTTTTCCTTTCCTTTAGCTTTCTTTTTCTTTTATTTTTCTTATGATCATAATCTTCTCTCAACCATCAATTTCCTCCTCCTTGAATCCTCCTCTATTGAATCTCAAATTTCCTGAAAATCTTTCTTCTATGTTGATGTCATCATTCTTTATTTCCTCCTATTGTATGTTTCTTATATAAGTAGCATCAACCATGGCGAGGTCATAAATATCAAGGCCATTTTGTGTGTCTGGAAGATGGTATTATAAGCACTCCTCTCTTTCCTTTGGCTCTGACATCCTTTCTGCCTCCTCTTCTGCAATGGTCCCTGAAATTGGAGGGTGTGATAAAGATGTCTCACTCAATGCTGAACACTCCACTGTCACTTCTCAGCACTTTGGTGAGTTTTCTGTCACCCCAGTAGTCATTGCCATCTGAAAAGAGAAGCACCTCTTTAATTAGCTTTCTCATTGCTGTGACCAAGAGCTCCAACAAAAGGCAGCTTTTGGAGGGATGGGTTTATTTTGGCTTACAGACTCAAGAGGAAGCTCCATCATGGCAGGGAGAACAATGGCATAAACAGAGAGTGGACATCACCTTCGCCACAGCACTGCAAACAATAGCAGAAAGGTGTACCAAAAACTGGCAAGGGGAAACCAGCTATATCTCCCATATGCCTGCCCCAAACAACACATCTCCATCAAGGTTCCAATTCCAAAACTGCCATAAGATGGGGATCAAGCCTTCAGAACATATTAAGTGTATGGGGGACCCCTGAACAAATCACTACATGAGGGTAACATTAATATATGAGCATAAATACAAGTATTTAGAGGGAAATTTATCTCCTTAGCCAGACAGTAGTATTAGTTTTCCTCCAAGGGCTTATACCCTCCCAAGCCATAGGCTTTTCAGTAGATTTTCAGCACCAGGCAGGAATTCCCTCCCATGGAGTTGGCCTCAAGTCCAATCAGAGGGCAGTTGGTTACCAGCATTATAATAGTTGGTACATTTTGCTTGGATGGCCAACTATAAGGCTTCCAGGGTCCATTGCTGGTTAGCACCTTTAATGACTTTTAACCAC
Source organism: Zapus hudsonius (assembly GCA_004024765.1). Classification (NCBI taxonomy): domain Eukaryota; kingdom Metazoa; phylum Chordata; class Mammalia; order Rodentia; family Dipodidae; genus Zapus; species Zapus hudsonius. The sequence goes on from PVHP010042483.1 coordinate 4,531, forward strand.
CAACAGGTTGCATGGGTTTTTCCAGCATCCTGACAGCTAAAGGGAAGAGGCTTCTAGCTCAGCTCCAGCTTTATTTCTCAGTGACTCAGGCATGTGGAGTGTTCAGCCAAAGTATTTATCATCTAGTTCTGGTAGACAACCAAGAGCCAAGGCAATATCCTGTAACGTTTGAGTGTCTTAGGGGCCTCCCTGGCCAACAACTCCCTGGAAGGTATCCCCTGAGCCACAATGTGCTGATACTTCTTATTTCTCTTCTTTCTTCTTGGATCTTGTTTTTTTTTTTTTGGTGTTGTTGTTGCTCTTGGATCTTGATTTCTGGCAATGTGGTATGCATACAGCAGCTAAGAAGCAACCAGCATTCAAATGATGACCAACATATTGAGGATGTAAAAAAAAATAATAGAAGGAGAGTTAATATAGTGAATGTCTATTTTGGGCTTCTTGTTTAGCCCCAGATGCACTTTCAGACTTATTATGTGAGACGCATGATGGCTTGCATGCTTTAGCCACTCTTAATTAATTTCCCTGTACTTAAACATATCAATTCCTATCTGAGATATAAAGGCTCTTTCAAAACTATCACCAGAATAAAACTCAGTATGCAATCCCTTTCTTGTTATTTCCTACAAGAGGCCAATTAAGCAGTCATCCAGAAACACAATTACAACAAATACGTAAAACACTACAAATTTAAGTTTATCAATTCTCCAGAGACCTAATTAACTATTTTACATCTTTGAAAAAGTATAGACTCTCAAAACATTTACTTTCATATTCTTGCCCAAAATTCCCTTATTTCAAATGACTGAACTTTCTTCTTCCAATCTACACTCTCTTCCTTTAAAGGGGACCAGAATCACTGAAGATTGCTCATCCTTTGGTCCACAAATCTGCCTTGAGCCTGGTGTACAGAAGGGGATTGGAACTGTTTGTTTATCATATGTGTAAACTGAACATCCTTCAAGTAAAAATCACTTTTCCTTATTCAGGAGTTGGTCATTTTTGTCCCTGCTGGGAGCAACTTCTGATTTTTCACTCACTGGCTGGTTCACTCTGTGGACAGTATTGTCCTAGCCTGCACTTATCCCAAGAATATCCCTTGGAAGTTGTCTGAGCTCCTCCTCCTTTCAAGAGAGGGGGCGGACAACCCAAACTAGGAAGTTCATTGTCTTTGAAGACGTTCCTTCTTGGAATTCAGAACTAATAATAACTGTAAATAACATAAAAATGGTATGTTTCACTGAGATACCTATACATCCATGTTTATTGCTGCTCTATTCACAATAGCTAGTGAATGGAACCAGCCTAGATGTCCATCAACAGATGAACTAATAGAAAGAATGTGGTACATGTATGTAATAGAATTTTATGCAGCTGTGAAGAAAAATGAAGCCATGACATTTGCAGAAAAAAGAATGCAACTGGGAATCATTAAGTGAAATAAGCTAGTCTCAGAAAGACAAATACCACTCTTATAGGCAGAATCTGAATTTAAAACTATATATAAACACATAAACAAACACAAAGGAGGTGGTCTGTTTCCATGTTTTACTTTTTTGGGGCAAAAATCCTCAAATTAGTACTTATTGGAACCCTGTGAAAAATTTTCTCCCTTTTCCATTTGGGAGAAACTCCAAGCCACCACTGTAGAAGGATAACAACCTCAGAGTTCATATTTGGCAATCTACATCAGTGGGTGGGAGTAGGGGAATACAAAATACATTCTGTACATTTTCTGGTCAAAGCCTCTTTCGTTATATTGTGCTTGAAATAAATCTTCTATGTTGACTGAGTCAGTTTCTCTGCAATCTTTCTAAGGATGAAAGACTACAGGATTCAGATACCTGCCTTTATGTAGTGTTCAATATTTAAACTTTGCAACTTTATTTGGGTTAGAAAAAAATATGCTTGCAGTCCTTAGACAAATCATGTACATTCTCTGAGCCTTGTTCGTCTCCTCTTTAAAGTTGGAGTTATAATACCGTAGGTCACACTGGGTTATTGTAATAGTTAAATGAGACGTTAGGTACCTGTGCAATGCTTAGCACAGAGCTTTGGCTAGACTAAATCCTCAATAAGTGCTACTTATTATTAGTGCAATTAATATTGTTACATTTTAAATATGAATAACTCATAATTATGAATAAAGCACCATTTGGAACTGTCTGGCAAGTAGTGAGTTTAGATTAAAGAGTTAAATCACTTTTTAAGAGGGAAAGGCTTACTTTGGCTAATAGTCTTGGAAGGTTTAGTCTATGCCTGGTTGGTCTGTTGTTTTTGGGTTTGTGTCAAAGCAGTAATACATCATTGTGGTATTGTGAAGTGGAGGAGACCTATTTACCTTATGATGACTGTGGATCAAAAAGGGACAGGAAGGAGCTGGGGGTCAAGGTATCTCCTTCAAGGACATACCCACAAATGAATTAGCTTCTGGGCACTAAGATCCATTTCCTAAAGGTTCCGCCAATTCCCAATAGTGCCATCAGCTGGAGACAAAGCCTCCAGTAGGTGGTGGAGGACATTCAAGATCTAAACTATAACAGTATTTTTTTAATATTTTATTTATTTATGAGAGAGAGAGAGAGAGAGAGAGAGAGAGAGAGAGAGAGAGAGAGAGAGAGAGAGAATGGACATGCCAGGGCCTCCAGGCACTGCAAACGAACTCCAGACACATGTGCCCTCTTGTGCATCTGGCTTTACGTGGGCACTGGGGAATTGAACTCGGGTCCTTCTGCATTTCAGGCAAGTGCCTTAACTGCTATGCCATCTCTTCAGCCCAAAACTATAACAGTCTTCATGTTTGTTTTTTCAAATAAACCATTGTCATGACTTATCCAGAGTGCCTTTGTTTTGCTTGTCTGATTTGATAGATACCTTGTTTGGAAAACATAACCAAGAACATTAACGCAAATATGAAGGTTAAGGGCTTTCATTCCCAGTTGTCCTAAAAGTGATGGGAAATGAGTAATTCAAATTCAGTTATCCTGCCCCTGAATCAGAACATCTAACACAAGCATTAGACTTGCAGGTGTGTCTACCGTGCGGTTCATGAGCCATTTGTGGCCCAGGATAGCTCTGAATGCGGCCTAGCACAAATCTGTGAACGTACTTAAAACAGTATGAGTTTTTTTTGTAACTCAATTGCATGATTCTTGAGTTTACATATTATGGAAGGCAACACCATGTCACAATGTCCAAATGTTGGTCAGATGCACCTCTCAGAGCCCTGTTCTTTTCAAGTACTCTTCAACCGTCTTCATCACTATGTCAGGACAATTGGAGGTCCTACTTGCCAGGGAAATTTCATTTGTGTGTAGATGGAAACCTGCGTGGGCCAGAATAACAGAAGAAGGCTTGGCAATCTTGGAAGAACAAAGTTGGACAGCATTTCGGAGTCACAAAAGCTGTGGAAGAAAAAATGAGGAGGAGGAAGAAAAAGAGGAGGAGGAATTCTTTGTTTTGCTCCAACTAGTTTACCATGAGTCTGAAGCTGGTTAGACTTTCTAAGAGGCTGTTAGTTCCAATTAATTTGGTATATACTCCCATATATATGCTTGATGAATTTAGACTCAGCAGTGAATTTATCTGTGCACCAGCCATAAAATTTCCATTACTTTTCCTAATGAATTTTATATTTGATTTTGAAAGCTTTTAAAGAAGTTGCTCATTTGTTTTCCAGAGCTGTCCCTTCCTTCTTCTACATAATTGTCAAAATGAGAAATTTACTTGGAGAGAGAATGGTCATATCTACGAGGCATCTTGCATTCAGGGATAAATAAACCTTGGCCTCCTATGTCTGTAAGCTTCAAAGACTTAGCATCACACACTTCTTGGGCTCTCAAGTTGGTTAAAATAAGAGGTCCAAGCTAAATCAGAATAATTTTTCAGAAAGCTCAGTTATTAGCTTCCAAGGATAAAGTCAACCATTTATGGAACAAGCCATAGGGGAAAAAGACATATTCCACTGCCATGATTCCTCAGCTCTGTGCTTCCTTACTAGTGAGGAGAAGCACTCAATACTGTGAGTTATTCTTGGCTAAAACTTGGTCCTAGGTGTCTCAACCCTTGAGGGGAAAGACAGAAGCTGATAACCTGATTCTCCAAGCCCTAAGCAAGTTTTCATTCTTCTACAATATAGTGTCTAGACTAGACTTTTGAAGCAGCCTGCCCCTTTCTCTGGAAATAGCACTCAAATACACAGTTTTGTTAGATAAATGAAAGTACACCATAACCAGAGAACGTGAGAGTCTGTGTCTTTAAGGAACTAAACTGGTTTTTGTGTATGATTTCTTTTGGGGGATTTTTTTTTCTGGCTTTTGTTCAGAGTAGGCTGTGGCTTAAGAATGTTATAGGGGAACTTTCCACAAGATAGGAGTAGGAAAAAACTTCCTGAACATACTCACAATAGCCCAGGAATTGCAACAGACACCAACAATATCCAACACAATCCAAAACAGAAATTCAGAGACACTGAAGATCTCAACAATATAGCAAAATTAAAACTCACCCACCATGACTCAGGGAACTGAGCAGAAGAGGAAGTGGAAAGAATGTAGGAACCATGGTGGGGGAGAATGTCCAGAGACATCATCCTCCCTCAGCAACAACACACAAAGTTTGGGGATGGGGAAAACTAGCTACCTCTTGTACAATTCATAACTCCCTACTCCATGGACTGATCCAGTATGCCCAACAAGGAAGATACCCAGTGGACTGAGGACAGGGAAGAAGGAAATGGTGGTACCATCATAAGATTTGCTCATACAATGTATATAATTATGGATAATAAAGATATAAACAGTAAAAAATGGGGCACTGAACTCAACAGAGAATTCACAGAGGAAGAAATATAAATGGCCAATTCTTATTTAAGAATATGTTCTAGGCTGGAGAGATGGCTTAGCGGTTAAGTCCTTTGCCTGCAAAGCAGAAGGACCAGAGTTCGATTCCCCAGTGCTCATATAAAGCCAGATGCACAAGAGGGAGCATGTGTCTGGAGTTCATTTGCAGTGGCTGGAGGTCCTGGTGCACCCATTCTCTCTCTCTCTGCCTCTCTCTCACTCTCAAATAAACACAAAAAAGTTAAAAAAGGAATATGTTCATCATCCTTAATCATCAGGGAAATGCAAACAAAAACAAAAATGAGATTCCACCTCACTCCAGTCAGAATGGTAATCATTAAAAAATTCACCAACAATAGATGCTGGTGAGGATGTGGGGAAAATGGAACCGTCATTCCCTGCTGGTGAGATTACAAACTTGTACAACCACCATGAAAAGCAGTGTGGAGGCTCCTGAAAAAGAAGTATATGGAGCTACAAATTAACCCAACTGTGGGGAGCTGTTTATTGTGTTTATTGTGCTTTAAACTGCGTCAACATTTGTTTTGAAGGTCTCTGTCTTTCTCACTACTAACCAATGCTAAGTTTGTATTTCTCTGCCAAACTTTCTCCCACCTGCAGGCTTCCTCCTAGAGATCACATGACCCTTTCTGTGGTCAGGCTACCTAGATCTGGGTCTGTGGGTTAGTTAGGGAGTTGCAGCATGCATCAACTCCCTGTCCGTCCATGGAGCTGGGTGAGCAGAGGCTTGGACTAGCTGTGAGCCAGCGAGAGAGGAGACTCTTGGGAGAACACGGCAGTGGGCAGTTCTCATTTTATTGTATAGAGAGCAATTGTTTATATAGAGGAAAGTCAGAGGTAGAAGCATAGGAAGCAAGGAGATTGGTAGGGGCAAGATCTGTGGACATCTCATGAGTTTGATTGGTAGGGGCCAGTATTCTTTGGATCCCTATTTTGCATAGATAAATTGAGGGAGCTGCGTGACTCTATATGGACATGTATAGAATGGTGATGTCAGCAGAGGAACTGTAACCTTATTGTTTAGGTATGTTATTGCAGCTGGACTAAGTTTAGGCCTTGAATTGCCTGCTTATCTCAGGGCACAGCTATGGCCTGCCTGGGGCTGAGGTGTTCAGGATTGCTAAGATTTATAGGGGCCCTCAGACTTTGCCTCAACTTCCTTATAAGGAGACAGTCCCAGAAGCCTGTCAGACTCAGCAAAACCCTACATCCCCTCATGCCCCTCAGCAGGGTCCCACACCTAGCAACTTGGTTATGCTAATTCCTAAGTAGCTGCCCATGCATTCCCTCCTGCGAGAGGATTATATATATATATATATATATATATATATAATATATTATATATATATATTTATTTATTGTCCATAATGAGTTACATTATTTAGTGGGCTTTATTTAGTGGGCTTTAAGTGCTGCCTGTTCTGTAAATAAACGAGCTTGATTGGTAATACTGACTTGCTCCAATCCTTTGCGTTTCTTGTCTCTCTCATTCTTACCCCCTCTCTAGGGCCTTTGCTGATTGACCCGCAGGTGGGGACACCCAACTATCCCTCTACTGGGCATCTACCCTCAAGATTCCTTGATTCAGCACAGAGACATCTGTTCAACCATGTTTATAGCAGCTCAATGCACAATAGTTAAGAATTGGAATCAAGCCAAATGCTCATTACAGCATGAATGGATATCAAAATTGTGGTACATTCACACCATTGAATTCCACTCAACAGTAAGGAAAAAATGACATAATGAAATTTAAAGAAAAGTGGACAGACTTGGAACAGATCATACTTAGTGAACTCATACAAGAACAGAGAGACAAATGTTGTATATTCTCCCTCATCTGCGGTCTCTAACCAAGTTAATCTTGAACAGTAAGCAAACCTGACATGAGAATTGAGAGACTGGAAAAGAGGATGGAAGGGACTTGGGGGAACGGGGTGAGGATGGAATTGGTGATATACAATAAGATAAACCAATTCATACCATAAACTCCTTATTTTTACACAGTAAGCACTCAAGGAAGCTGGAGACATCTTCTGTAAGAAGGGCCCTGAAAAGGGCAGGAGGAAGCCTAACCCCATGACAGGTGGCTCTGGTCTGTAACACTGTCCCAGTAATTGGTTAATTCTCACACTGAGCTGTTGATCAAAGACACCTCCAAAACAAGACAGGCTTATGCCAAAGCTCTTGAAAATCCTCCCCAGGCAAAAGATAAGACTTTATTGCTGAAGATACCACAGACTGCTATCACACAACACAGAGAGACCCTGCTGGATCCAGAAAAGAAACCAACTCCCAGAAGGTAGCTTGTGTAGTGCTGGAAGACATTACATGCACAGCCAGGGGAAATTAGCCAAAGCTATTCCGAGAAAGCAGGGGACATTGATATACAACAATGACCAATGTTATGAGAATGCAGAGGGCACTGCTATTTGGCAGAGACCAGCAAACCAAGAAGTGCTCATTTGTGCAATAGTGGCATTTAACCTAAGTGGGTAATCAATGGCTCTCTGATTGGCTAAGAGATCTGCTCAGGGGCAAGTAACTCTTAGCTGGAACTGGGATCCAAGGCAAATTCTTATAGAGACCAAGAACCTGGATTCAGAGGGGAAGCCCCCACTAACCATGGGTCTACTGAGAGGCTACACCCATTAGAATCTTGACAAATTAACAATGTTTGTCTCATTTAGCCTATACTGATTTCAGTCTGTTGGAGATTCTGTTTGTATTTTTCAGAAGGAAGTGAGAACCATGAACAACCCAAACCCACCAACAGGACCTGAGATGATGGTTGACACCCAGACAGGAGATGAACCACTCCTAATTCATCATTTAGGGCTCAAATGAAACCTTTGAGGAAGTGTCAAGATGAGCTAGAGAGCTGCCTCTACAGCAAGTCACATAACCCCTGAAAGGGTAATGGAGACAGACTCACCCACCATGACTCAGGGAACTTTGCAGAAGAGGGGCCAGAAAGATTGTAAGTGTCATAGTGGGAGAGAATATCCAGAGACATCGCCCCCTTCAACAGCAACACATACATACACACACACACACACACACACACACACACACACACACACACACACAAACTGAATTGTACTGCTTGTACAATTCATAACCACCAAGCCCATAGACCGTTCCAGCAATCCCACTGAGGAGGGCCCTCAGTGGGTTTGGGGCAGGGAGGAAGGAAATGGGGGTACCATCACAAAAGTGTTTCTAAGTATTAACAATAAATAAGTTTTAAAAACGAATGTTACTTGTTCTTGTGGAGGTATGAGGACTGCAGGAGAGCAGGAAGGGCTACTATTAGGCAAAGGAAAGGAGTAGGGTGGCTGTGGGGCATGTTGACACTTCATGACCACATCATGCTGTGGAAGTCAGAACGGCTGAGGCTTCAACATAGATCGATCTTCCCGTGGGTGGGTCCATTCTCCTTCTACCAAGCAGGGGCTGGTTCCTTTGAGAGGAGTAAACATTTTCAACATTCTTGTTGCCACTTGTATGAAACAGCAGAAAAAGAACCCTTATAAGTGAGACCTAACCATGAGCCTTTGAACTTTGGTCAATTGTCCTGACGATGACAGAGCCAGAATGATTTCATACTCATAATATTCTAAGCGATGACATCGGGAAAGGTGGCCTGCCCAAGCAAAGAGGAACGCCCAATGAAGGGATTTCTGAGAGTGGACTGGGCTTGAGTTCTAGAGAGAGTCAAATCTAGGATCTCTAAGGTTTTTTTCTTTTTGCATCAAATATTTTCTGTGCTCTTGGGGCCTTTGGTGACTGTCGACCCTAGTCATGTGTCATAGTCCTCATGGTGTTGATGGTCAATGATGGCTTGCATAGGAAATAATGAGAGGATGTGGTCACATTGTTCTGTAAGACTAGTAGAAGTTAAAATTTCCCACTGCCTGGTGACATTGGAGCACAGTGTTTTTGTATGGCTCTCTGTAGTGACTGTTAATGGAGAGCGGTTTCTCCTTGCTTCTGATGGCCAGAAGGGCCCCTGTGGGCTCCTGTTGAGATAACACACGGTATAAAGAAGAAAGGCCAAACTTACTCATGACAGCTCTTGTTCACTTGGGCCTGCTGATGAGAGGTGCTGACATGATCCCCTGCTTAACCTACCAGAACTATCTTTACTACCTTTAATTCCTACCCTAGTTTGCAAAAACATTTGATTTAGATATCTGTGCAGGACTATTTTCCCAGTGGGATCAAGTCACTTCCTCTCATTAGTCCCTGTCACTGAATTTTATCATAAAGGGTGTGCCCACCAAGAGACACTGGGTAAGGACCTCTTGGGGTTTAGAATTCTGAAGGGCCAGGTTTATCTCTACATGATGAATCGTTCCTTGACCTCAATTTTTCCCTGTAACAGCGGGCCACGAGGGGAAAAATATCGACTGTGGAGTCACGCCAGCAAGAAGTATGGGAAGCTGAGAAATTACTCTAGCTCTGAATTCTCTGTAGAATTATCAAATAATCCTTTTGGCAGTAGCTAGTGTTCTCATTAAAGAAGGGGTTGGAGGAAGGGGCAACGATGCTTGGAGAATGATACTTGTTATATAGCTGTAGGGGAGATGCCTCTGCCTATCATGAAAGTTTCAGATATTCCCTTTCCCTCGTCCTCATAATTGCTCCGTGTCTGTAGCTTAATAGACCCACAGTTCCTGTGGATAAGAGGCTCATCTTTGAGCTGGATCCCTTGACCCAGGTTGTTGAAGAGATGAGTTCCCAAGGTTAATGCTTCATTGAGTTACCGATGAAGATTTTCAAAGGATGGCTACATTTCAATATCTGGGGGTGGTGAGAAGACCCCACATCCTGGAGGGGTCTTTACTCTGAATCACAAGAAACACTGTGGTGTGTGAATGAGTCCCGTCTGGGCTTCATTGGAACCCTGCTAATGAAAACATTGGTTATCTGGAAGGATGAGGTAATTCTTACTCTACTCATTGAAGTGGTCAGTTATTTATTGAGTGCCTAGCTTTAGATTGATGTAATTGTCTTCAGAGTCTGGGAAACAGTCTACCATCTAAAAATACTCATATAATACAATTTTGGCCTAGTTAATTTTAAGTGGTAGAATTTTAAATTAATTAATTTTCTTTGCACACATACAAGTGTGTATGTATGCGTGTGTGGTGTGCATGTTCATATGTGTGTGGTGCACATGGAGGGCAGAGATTGACATTGGTTGTCTTTCTCGATCACTCTACACTTTATTTTCTGAGGCAAGGTCTCTCTTGTGAATCCAGAGCTCACCGATTCAGCTAGTTTAGCTAGCCAGCTTGCCCTAGGGATCTGTTGTCTCTGCCTCTCAAGATCTGAGGTTACAGGCAGGGTGTCACACTCACCAGCCATTTATGTTGGTGCAGGGAATTGAACTCAGGTCGTCATGCATACATGGTAAGCATTTTATCCACTGAATTAGTCCTTTAGTCCCAGAGACTTTTAGTATTTGTGTTGCTCTTCTGCTGAGAGTTGTATTTGTAAAGACTAGATTTTCTTTGTAAAAGTAAAGCAAGACCTTAGTAGAAATCAAGAGTGTGAAAGAGTAAACATATAAATGCAATTCCCACTACC
>PVHP010042484.1:0-14969 GCA_004024765.1 Zapus hudsonius
ATAGAATGTAGGTCTTTATGCTTGCACAGCAACAGCTACTGTATTTACAATCTTCTGTGAGTCCAAGTCTCAGGCTTTTATGTGAAAAATAACACAGTACTTCCATCACAGATAAACTCCATTTTATTGTCAAATCTCCTGCATGCAAGTCTCATTATGCCAATCCTTAGTCCTTAATTCTCCAGTGACTCTCCATGTCACCTGTCGCCTGTACCTTCCCAGGCTTCTCAGACTCACCCTCATATCTCCTCCACCCTCATTTCACCCTATTATAGCCACACTGACTTTCTTGCTATACTCAAGCAAAACATATGCTAACTTCGGCTTTTATACTTGTTTACTATTCCCTTTACTGCAGATTGTACAGTGACAAAACCCAGATGTTTATCCATGAGCTGCTATGCTTTCTTCAAGCGTCTGCTCAGTTGTCACATTATCACTCAGGCCCACAATGACCTTCTCCTCAAGTAGACCTCTCTGCTCCTCCGAGGGAAAAGGCGAAAGAAGAGAGAGAGGGAGAGGGAAAGATGGCAAGCAAAAAGAGAGATGATTTGATTAAGTGAAGCTCCAAAGAACCACTCACCAGAGAACTAACTGGTGAGTAGTTCTTTGTGTTAGGGTGCTTCCATGTGGGTGTTAGTGTAAAGTCATGGAGTGTGAGATTTAGAGACTTTATTCATGACTGTGGGTAGATAGGGAGAACAGAGGTTCAGTGATACCTACTTGAACAAAAAGTGTTAACTGGACATCACCTCTGTGCCTGTCCCAAGATTGATTCCTGAGCTCTCAGAACTGCCATGCCAACTGGCACATGGGATTAGATAACAAGCACAATGCATGATCCTCCTTGCATCTCCCTACACTTGGGTGCCTAGCTGCAGGCTGAATAAACTCTCTGGTTTGAAAGGGATTCAGTGCAAAGCTGTACTGCCTGGCTTTCTCCCAAGCTGCTTTAGGACAACAGAGGTGCCTAGAAGAGAGCTTCCCATTTGTGCAGATGGCTTCATGTAAATAGCTCTTCACAAAGATTGACTTGGCCAACAGCAAGACTTCTAGGTTTTTCTTTCATCCCTTGACCAGGGCCACTCCTCATTGCAGAATCTCCAAGACATGATATGTGTTCTACATCCCAGAAAATTTACACAAAATTGATTAATACTTCACTTGCACGTTAGTAAACTTGATGTATGAATTTCAAATCATACAGCTCATGACACTTAGTCTACAAAACACTAAAATGCCCCCCTTTTAAAAATAATGATTTGGATCATGGTCCTAAAGTTTCCTAAATTACGGAGCCTATGAACCAATTTATTAAATTTAGTAAAAATATTTCCATATTAGGCAAGACACCTCTTTTTCCATGCAAAGCCTGCTCACAAAATGTTAAATAATATTTTCATCATTCTTTCAATGTCTAAGATAAATGGTCTCAGGTTGTCAGGTAGACAATATTTACTTCAATACCAAAATTAAAAGTAGCCTACAAGATGCAAAAGGGCTCAGGAGATGGAGGGAAGGGAGTTGAATAAAAATAAGTGGAACAATCAGTCTATATGTGTATGTTTAGATTCCTAACCAACCTGCAAGTATCATGAAAGTCTGGTTTATTCACCCTCTTCCTACACTTCTCATTCAGTGTACAGTTGGTTGGTGTTAATGAACTACAGCTCAGAGCAGAAACACTGACTTTGGAAAAACTATGAAGAGACAATGGTGTTTCCTGCCTTCGCATATTTCCCTCATCTAAATTTACCAATGCCCCCGCATCCTTACAAACCCTTTAATGTCTTCAAGGGTTCTTGCCCACTTATCTCAGACAGAAAAATAAAAGATTCATAGAATAGAAACATTTGTGCATTATACAAAGAACTACAATTCTTCCATAAAGAATGAGGAGGGTTGACCTTGCTGGAAGCAGCCCAATGTCAAATGCGGATCAGACAGAGGATGTGGACGCCTCTGCAAAAGCTATTGAAACACAAGGTCAGAGAGATGGCTCGGTGGGCAAACTGCTTGCTGTCTAAGTGTTGAGGACCTTAGTTCAGATCCTCAACACCTGTGAACTGTCAGGGCATGGTGGCTTGCTCCCATCTCTGATGTTGCTCTCTGGCTTCCGCATATGTGTGCACCCTCTCTCACACACACAAGAACATGTATATCACACATGAAATAAATCTTTAAAAGTTTCTTAAATCTATTGAAACAAAAAGAGTGAAATATAAATAAATTATAAATTATTTCACAAACGATATCTGTAAGATCCTCAAATATCTTACAAGGAAACTAACTTGTAAATAATACACTTGTTAGAAGAAATCCAAGGGCTAGAGAGAGGGCTCAGAAGTTAATGCACTTGCCTGCAAAGCCTAACAACCCCGGTTTGATTCCCCAGTACCCATGTGAAGCAGATGCACAAAGAGGTACATACATCTGGAGTTCATTTGCAGCCACTGGAGGACCTCGCATGCCTATTCTATCTCTCTTCTCTCTGTCTCTTTCTGCTTGCAAATAAATAAATAAATAATATTTTTTTAAAAAAGAAGAAATCCCAATGAGATCTTGAAAGTATTTAGAATGTGACGCTAAGGAAAACATAGTGTGCCATAATGTGTAGAATGAAAACCATGCTTTTAAGTGTTTGTACACAGACAAAAAGGAAAGGTTCAAACCCATGACTTCAGGTTATAGAAACTACTAAGCTTCTTAGAGTGGACCCAGAGTAGAAGTTAGGAAATAATGGAATGCAAAACAAAACTCAATACAATAGAAGATAGTAAAGATTCTAATAGCAATCATACTGATGCACTGCAGTACAATTGTGATGCCACGTACCTGGACATAGTGAGGAGCTTGGGCTTCATGGCCTTAAGAGCATGGTCCACATGACCATCCTAACTTCAGATGTGGGTCACACTTCAGCATTTCTGAACCCCTCACAGGATTTTATTAACAGGTATCACATCTAAGAGTTTTCCATGACTTCCCTTGTAGCTGGTAAATCACTAGAACCACTCACAGAGTTTTCAGTTTGGTCAGAAAGGCTACAAAATGGAAGCAGCTTGAGGAAGGTACACACAGAACCAGGTCTGCAATAGTCATAAGCACAAAGCTTCAGTACCCTCTTCCTGTAGAATCAGTTCATAAGCCTCTCTTAGTATAACTAATGGGATGGCAAGGTGCTCTAGATCCTCATGGAAAGTTTTGTGTGTCAAAATATACAGAATTGTACACCTCAGCTTTGTTCATGTAGTTGTAAAGTCTAACTCCTGGGGTGAGAGAGATGACTCAGCAGTTAAGGCACTTGCCTGCAAAGCCTAATGACCCAGGTTTAGTTCCCCAGTGCACATAAAGCCAGATGTGCAAAATGGTGCATGCATCTGGACTTCATTAAAAGCTTCTAGAGGCCCTGGTGTGCCCATTCTCATTCCCTCTTTCCCTCTCTCTTCCTCCCCCCTCTCCTTCTCTCTCCTACCTCCTCCCTCCTCTCTCTGCTTGCAAATGAATAAATCAATAAAATACATATTAAAATACAAAGAAAAGCTAAGTGGAAGCCTAACTTTAAATTCTACCTCCTCCAGAACGAGAAACATTGAACTCTAGGTCAGACTTGTTCTTCTATAGAAACATATTATCAAATCTGACACTACCTTCAATGTTCTAGGTTTAAGCAAGTTAATAAATTTATTGACAATATTGGTATATATAAAGAAGTGTGCCCTATAGCATTAGATTGCAATTAAAGGAATCAATACAAAATCACATAGACACCAAAATGAAAATAGATGTATGCATGCATACATATCTCAATGCCTTCACCTCTTGGGAGATCTAGAATCTTTTGTACACCAGAAGCAATGGAGATACCCAACACAGAGATACTGGTATTGAAATACTATTCTTGGGCTGGGGAGATGGATCAGTGAATAAAGCACTTGCCACACAAGCAAAAGTCTCTGGGTTTGGAATCTTACAACCCACACAAAAAACTGAAGCTGACGTGGGGGGAAGGGGATGACTTAAACATGAAACTAAACCAAAATAGGTTCAAAATTATAAAATCTTCACGTGCATACTGTAACCTATTGAGCAAGTAGTGAGTGATGGCTGGCAAGAGGAGCTGTGAATAGAAGGGGAGAGAGTCTAAACCTGTAGAAAATGGATTAGTCCTGCAATTCCTGGTCCCAGTCACTGGCTCCTTCCCCCACTGAGCTGTTGACCAAAGTGAACCATGAGGTTCCAAAAATAAGATTCTGTCAAAGCTCTTGAATGCCCACCCCAGGCCTGAGGTAGGATCCCATTGCTGAAGAAACCACAGAAAGCCACCTATCATCATTGAGAGACCCTGCAGTAACCATCCCCCAGACGGTAGTTAGTGCAGTGCTGGAAGGTAGTTAGTGCAGTGCTGGTCAAAGACAGCTGGAGTAAACAGAGACCACCGATATGAAACGCAATCTGCCACCATGAGTAGGCTGAACACACTCTCTACTGCAAGAGAACAGCAAACCAAGAAAGGAACACTTGTGCAATGGAGGAGCCAAAGCCTCAGGGAGGCAATCAACAGCTTTTAATTCAGCCAAGTAATCACTCAGTGACGGGAAGCCTTTTACTAGAACTGGGGACTAAAATCTTGGGACCCCAAAGAGAAATTCACTTTATAAGTGATTTACAAAGAGGCAACTAAAAATAGAATCTAGCCAATTCGTAAATGTGTATCTCAGTTAACCTATACTGATCTCACTCTCCGATGGAGATTCTGTTTGTATTTTTCAGAAGGCAGCGAGAGAGCTATGGATCCTCCAACCCTTACAATGAGCCACAGGCCGATGGCTGACATCCTGGCAAGAGATGAGCCACCCCAGACCTACTGTGGAGGATCCACATGGAACCCAGCAGAGAGTGGTGGGATAAGCAAGAGATCAATATCCACAGCCAATCAGTCAACCCAGGATAGAATATGAATCAGAAAATATAATAATATAAAATGTCATGCATAATTTAAAAGGAGGGAAGAAGGGAAAACTCATGGTAGAATTCTAACTAGTTATTAAGTAATGAATGATGATTTAGGAAATGATATATGGATGAAATTTTGATGAAGACCAGATACTTAACACCACTTCTTAGCATCTTCTCACAAACTATGTATCATTTACAAATAATAAATGGTAACAAGTGAAAAAATATGGGAGACATGATCTGAACAATGCAATCCAAACAACAGCACCAATATTGGATGTTGGGCCCCAGCCCAACTGAGTAACCTTAAACTAAGTTTTAGAATATGGAATAAAGCCAGGTATGGTGGCACACACCTTTAATCCCAACATGCCTTTAATCCCAGGAGGCAGAAGTAATAGCTGATAAGCCTTGATCCTGTTTGTTGATACTTTGCTCTGCTGTACTCTGCTGATTGGCTCCCACCAAAAGGTTTGAATCTTATTGCTTGAGAGAAATAGGCTGAACAATGCAGCCTCGGGTTATAAAAGGGTCTTGGATGCTGGAGTGAGATGAGATTTGCCCACATATCTCCCGGTCACGTGTGTCTGTCCGACCATACGCCTCACCTCTCCCGGATGGAGCCCTTTCTCCTGCTGGCCAGTGAGACTTGGGCTACCCCGCAGGGGGCCAGGGGTCCTCGACCTCCCCGACAATTGGGATAATTAATGTGTCTTCTAATATGATTTACTTTGACCCAGGATCACATCTGTATCATTCTTGCAAAAAAAAAAAAGTGATTCTAACCATGAAGAAGCATTAGAAGAATAAAAATTGAGAGATAATTCATAAACATAACTGACTTACAGAGTCTCTTGACTCTATATTAGAATCCAAGAGACTGTTTCATATTAAATACTAAAGACTTAATCCCAGATCCTCTGGAGGCTGAGGTGGGAGGATTGGAAGGTCTAGTCCAGCCTGGTCTACAAAGTAAGACTCTTATCTCATAAAATGAACAAACATAATAAAAGAAACATTACAAACAGACATGGGGTGGGGTAAACTCTTTAAGGACAACTTTGAACAAATGACATATGTATAAGTGTTAAATTTTAATAGCAACTAAGAATTATATAATAATACTCTATCATATTAGATTTTTGATTTTAGCAATTATATTATGGTTATATTTTAAAATGTCTGTACCTAGTAAATACACACTGAAGTAAATATGTTTAAAATAAACATATAAATATATGTAAAGGTTTCTATCCCTTTTATACCAAAAAGAAAACATCATATCAGATGTAAAGAGCCACTGTTATGATTGTCGTTAATAAAACATTTCAAGTGAACTCAGGACAAATCCAACAATGCTATTGCCTTTAGTTTACCTTGCATTTTAAGGCTTTAGGTTCTGATGTGTAGCTTATAAAATTTGCATTAATTTGTATAAATTCTTGACAATATTAATGATGTTACAGGTAGATCTGCCTGAATTTATAGTCTAATTTCTCTAAATGTTAATTCTGTCCCAATTCAAAATTGTCTATGAGAATTTATTTTAAACTGAGGAAGGGAAAGCTTGGTGATAGTGAGGCATCTCCATATCTGGTCCCAGGTGCAATCAGAAGACATTGTTCCCTTAGTCTCTGCATAATTCTCTATACCACCTCTGCCCCCTGCCTTCCATTCAGGACTGGACCACAGTCATGTTTCATACATGGTTTTGTTTTTAATTTGAGCAGCTATTGGATATTATTATGTGACTTTTTAAGCCCACACACCCTAGTAAGAGTTAACAAGAATATTATAGATATTATCAAATATATTTAAACATGATGCTTGAGTGGTCTTTGCAGCTGGTAGGTAATACATAAAATATGTTCAGCCAGTGATAGCGTCCTTATCTAAAGACAGAAGCTAGCAAAATTTCATCCTGTGTGCTCTGTCAGATTGCTGATGGCAGAAGTCTCCTGATGACAAGTGTGAGATGTTATCTGGGTGTCATGGCTGTGGTTTTCTCATTGCCCTGGACAGAACTTCCTGGCCACTCTCTCCTATGAAGCATGCAAATGAATAGGCAGATAGTAAAATGTGTGTGATCAATAAACTCATAAAATTAGAATCGTGTTGAAAGAAGTATCCCTAAAAATAAACTTCATTTGTGGCTTGGTCCTTCTGTCTAGCAGGAGGCTCTTATATATTTTTCCTCATGCTAAGCGTAAGTTGACAAGAAAAATTGCCAATTTTTAAAGAGCTGTCTACCTTGTCTAGAATAAGATCTTTTGTCCTCCAATTCATGGAATCAGCTGGGAGCTCACTGAAGAAACACATAAGTAGGCAGCCTCCCCAGTACACTTCCATTTTTGTCTGATCTCATCTCCCTGGTGCTAAAGACAGGAAGACTCAATGCTCACGAACCCCCAATGCAGAAGGTCACCCCTTGAATTGCTGTATTGCACCATTTTCATAACCATGTGCATAGGTACCCTCTTAGATCCTTCCCATAGATCAATATTGTATATCTTCTTCAAAGCCATTCCTGTGTAAGCTTTCCCATTCACTTTGTCCATTGATCCATGGCTAAGTAATAAATGTTTTCCACTGCACTTCGGTAAATATTGTATTTATTGCTCACAGATTTGTGCAGAGAAACCAATCATATATATTATATAGTAACTGAGAGGGTATAGTATAAAATGTACTACCTTAACTATTTTTAATTGTGTGGTTCAATGGTGTTAAATATATTCATATTATTATGCATCTGATCTCTAGAATTCTTATCACTTTGTGAAGGAAGCTATAATTCTATTCCAACTGAACAATTCACATCCATTCTTCTCTCAGCCCCTAGCAACAACTGTTCTGCTTTCTGTCTCTGTGAATTTAACTACACTAGAAGCTAAAGGCACTGCAACTCCGTGTATATGCACTTACAATACAAAAATTCCTCTGTCGAATCTCTTCTCATAAGTGGAGTCCTACAGTATTTGTCTTCCTATGACTGGCTTATTTCACTCAGCATAACGTCCTTGAGTTTCATTCATGTTGTAGTATGTGCCAGGATGAATAGCATGCCATTGTACATATTCACTTTTTGTTTATCCATCAACAACTGGATGAATTAACTCCTTATGGATATATTATCTTCAAATATTTTATACCATTCCATGTATTGCCTTTTCCCTCTATTGGCTATGTGCTTGTTTTTAAATTTTCTTTTAATCTGGAAGATTTTTGAGAGTATAATCCAAAATCCATTGTTTATCTGACAATCATGCCAAATGTTTTAAATACCCAATAACTGTGCCAAAATTTACATCATTTGGTAATGCAATCACTTGAGAAAAGCAGACTAAAGTACGATGAGTTTACAAACCTATTTTTCCTATGTTTTTAGCTGCAGTGGCTATCTTCCTTATGTGTTTAAATCTTATTACTTACTCACAACACAGATACATATTGCTCTACAATGCATCTACATAGCCTTGAAGGCACCAAGAATTCTTTTTATACTTCCCTAACTTCTTTCTAAACCTAAGACAAGGAGAGTGGCATGAAATGTGTTTACACTAAGAAAAAAGGAGAAAATATATTTATAAGACCATTGCAGACATGTTGGCTAACTATAATGCTGATGGACTATAAAGGAAATAATAAAGATGAAATAAGACCTCAAAAAATTCACCATTCTATAAAAGTAATGATGATTCTAGAAAACTATCAAAACTCGATTTTTTGAACTCTAAAACTTAATAAAAGTATTCTAGAAACACCAACTTCATGGCATTTGAACTTGCTTTGGTCCCATGTCTCTCTCCCCATTTGTATTTTCACTTGAAAATCAATGCTCTCCTCCCAAACACAGTCTCTTTAAGAACTAGTAGCTAACCAGCCATTTGGAAATAGCAGATAGAGCACTAATTGGTTGGAATATTTCCAAATACCTATCTTCAGAGATTTATCACCATTTGATCTATCTAGAAGCTTATTAAATCCTCCATTCTCTTGGCTTATCTCTATTTTTCTTGTCAGAATTCATTGTATATAAACAATCCTACTCAATGGCATTTGTCAAAAACAGAGATCCTTAGCAAAAGCTAGGAGATTGACTGATTCAAGGTATTAAGGAAATTTTTGTCAATCATTACTCTACAACTAAGCAAACTGATGGGGATACCCAACAAGAAAACAAACTTTCAGAATTAAAAGTCAAGGAACTAAAAGACAACCATCTCAGAGTAATAGCAAGCAATCCTTGGCTAGAGAAGAGTTTGACTTTTAGGGTTGACACATTATATTCCTGAAGATGTATAGTCTTCCACAAAAAAATGCAAAAAGAAAAAAAAACCCACAGGAGATTATGTCCTGTACAGTGGAAAGATAGCAGTTTCCAAGGAAGACCTGAAGATAAATCTCATAGACTAAGGTTCCAAATCAATTCTCATGAATGTGTCCAAAGACCTGGAAGAAAGTATGTCTAAGATTTCATTTAAAATGATATTTAATTAAATTAATATTAATATGAGATAGAAATTATAGATTTAGAAAATAATTAAATGGAAACTCTAGCATTTTAGTGTACAATTTGAGCAAAGATAAGGAAGAATTAGACAATTTGAAGATAGGAGAATTCAGAATCCCATGTCTTTCATAGTCAGCCACATGCAGCTGGGATGAACCTTCAGCCAAGTACAGTTATGGGAGGAAGGAATTTGTTGAAGTTACAGATCCAAGGGAAGTTCCATAATGGCAAGAGGCCCAAAAAGAGAGGGAGAAGAGGCCCAAAAAGAGAGGGAGAGAAGTCATCGAATGATTATTTGACATTGTATTTGAGAAACTAATGCAACAAAGCTGGGTGTGGTGGCTTATGTCTGTAATTCCAGCATTTGGGAGGCTGAGATAAGAGGATTGCCATGAGTTCAAGGCTCACTTGAGTTCCAGGTCAGCCTGAGCTAGAGGGAGACTGTCTCAAAAGAAAGGGAAGGATCTAATAATTAAATATCTGTTTCGATGGTATTAGCTGCAATTCTCAACACACATTAGCAAACAGGCAGGGGGAAGGGAGAGATTTCCTTCCCCTTTATACAGTCTTAGGGCAGGTTCTTGCAACCCTTTCCCAATCTCTGGAATTTCCTTCCTGAACGGCCCCCGCCCCACACAGGAAGGGTTGTTTGTTTCTAGCTCCCTTGAGCCTCATTACATCCTGTCTCCTACTGAGAGGGCTGTCTTCATGTAAACAACCTCAGAGACCCACCCAAGAGTACTAACAGGGAAAGTTGACAACAAAACTTAACCATCACAATGTCAATATTGAACAGAGCCTCAAGGACTTCTAGAAACACCATTAAGTCAAAATATACATAATAGAACTCTTGGAAAGATGAGAGAGAAAGAGAGAGAGAGAGAGAGAGAGAGAGAGGAATTTGATGAAATAATGACCCAAACCTTACTAAATATGGTAAAAAAAAAAAACTTTAATTTGCACACCCAAAAAATGACTCTTAAAATGTGAAGTAGAGTATCTCACAGAGATCCAAACCTAGACACATCAATCAAATTTTTAAAAGCTAAAGACAGAAGCAGGGTAAATGGCTCAGCAAGAGCATGAGGACCTGAGTTCTATCCCTGGCACCCACATAAAAAGCTAAGCATGCTGGGCGTGTTGGCACATGCCTTTAATCCCAGCACTCAGGAGGTAGAGGTAGGAGAATGGTCACTCTGAGACTACATTGTGAATTCCAGGTAAGCCTGGGCTAGTTTGAGACCCTACCCCAAGAAAAACAAAAAAACAAACAAACAAAAAAGGCTAAGCATGATCACACATGCCTGTCATCACAGTGCTAACCAAAGGGTGAAGACAAGAAGATTACTGGGACTCTCTGGTCAGCCAGTCTCATTGAAAAATGAGGCTCCAAGTTCAGTGAAAGACTCTGTCAGGAAAACAAAGCAGAAGAATAGTCGAAGAGGCTGTCTGATGTCTTCCTATGGCCTCTGCACATGTGTGCATGGGGCACCTGCATTGGCACATCAATGTGCATACACCACACAGACATATACACATACCACATATACTACATAACTACACATATCAAACAAGAACAATATTAAGAAGCTAAAGAGAATCTGGAAAGAAGCAAGAGAAACTGATATATGACAGGCATCTAGTATATTGATACCTATCATCTCACTTAAACCAAGGAGGACAGCAGGCAGCAGGATGACATTTACAGTGTCTAAACAAATTGTCAGTCACTAATTCTGTATCCAACAAAACCATTCCTCAAAAGTAAAGGAGAAATTAATAACTCTCAGAATGAAAAATAGGAAAAATTCATCACTGACAGAAATTTACAAGCTAATCATGAAACTCAAGGAGGGCAAAGAACACAAAATAACAAAGATTTCTTGAAGAAACAGAATGAAGTTGGAAGACTCATACTTCTTATTTCCAAAATTTACTACAAATCTACAGTAAGACAGCAGTGACACAAGACTATAAATATAGATTACTAGAATTAAATTTAAATTCCAGAAATGAACGCTTCCATTTGTTGTCAATTGATTTTTGAAGTTTCTAAAACAATTCAGTTAGTGTTGAAGGAATGCTTTCAACAAATGGTGTTGGGACAAGTGGATTTCAACATTCTAAAACATAAAGCAGGCAGGAGTTCTAACTGACAACATTTACAAAAGGAAATTCAAAATTAGTCAGAAGTGAATACTTCCAGGAAGATGACAGATGAGAAACCACCTCAGTGTGACCCATTTATGGAGAAGAGTCAGTGTAAGAAACAAAAGATTCTTCCAAAAAGAGAAAGAGGAAGAACTTCAAAAATTCACAAAAGCAGCAACAAATCACTGAAAAGTGTCAAGAAAAAGATGGATAATACACTATAAAGCTAAGTTGAACACAAATCCAGCTGCAAGGCTCCCTGGTTGGGGACAGGAGTTGGAAGCCTATCTAAGAGTAGTTTTACTTTATCATATTTTCAAAAAGTTGTACTTTTATTTTTTTATTGCCCTTCAGGCATTTGGCCAATTTTATGTATATATGTTTCACTATTGAGCCATCTTTTTTCCCTTTTTCTTCCTCTTTTTATTATGTGCTTTTACCCCAGGTTGCCCCCCTTTTTCCTCTATATTGTATACTTTTAGTGAGAGTGTGCGTGCACGTGTAAGATGGTGTGTGTGCGTGGTGTGGTATATGACATGTATGTGCCCATATGGCTCCTCATTTGCTCACGGCTGTGGGGGGCACTCGACTTCAGTGATGTGAGTGAGAAGTCAGTTGTCCCTCTCTGTCACTACTGGTCTTGTTTTGAGCCAGCCTCCTGGTTGATACAGAGCTTATGGCTTCAGTGATTCCTGTGTCTCTGCCCCACTGCAGGACTGGGGTTACAAGGGTTGTGGCTATTCCCAGCTGTTTGCATGGGATCTAGAGATTCAAAATCTGCTGGTCTCAGGCCCTCCTGCTTTACACAGGAAGTACACTTAACAGCTGAACCATCTTTCCAGCCTATCTTTTTTTTTTAAGTTCATGTTTTTTAGTTTTTATTCCCCTTCTTACATTTATCTAATTTTGCCTTGAAACTTTCATTATTGGAAAATCTTTTTGTTGTTGTTCTTTTTCTTTCCTTTTTTTAAAAAGTTTTCTAATTTCTTGCTTTTTCTGTTTCTTTAATTCTTTTTCATTCTCCTTCTAATTTTGTTTTTCAAATATGAAAACTGGCTTCTCTAAACTGGCTTCCCCCACTCCTTCCTTTATCTCAGGGATGTCGAACACTTCAGCTTCTCTGGGCCACATTGGCCAAAGAAGAATTATATTAAACCACATATTAAATGCACACACACACTAATAAAAGGTGTTGAGGAAAAATATATCTGTGTATTTTTTTTGTGATATCCACCACTACAGATAAGAAAAAAGTCCTAATTAGTGGTGCCCTATTCAGATAATCTTTAAAACCATCAAGCAGGTCCCCAAGTTTGTGATTACTAATAAAGAAAGTGAATATAGCTAAGTAATGAAACTTTATTGATTTTTTAGATACTTTATTATAAAGGTAAAAGAGGGCAACACAAAATCAGTAAATTATTTGGCACTGTATTTGAAAAACTAATGCAACAAAGCTGGTTGTGGTGGTTTATGTCTATAATCCCAGCATTTGGGAGGCTGAGATAAGAGAATTGCCATGAGTTCAAGGCCCACTTGGGTTCCAGAGTTCCAGGTCAGCCTGGGCTAGAGGGAGACCCTGTCTCAAAAGAAAGGGAAGGATCTAATAAATAAATATCTGGTTTGATGGAATTAGCTGCAATTCTCAATGCTTTCTCGAGATTCTACTTTTACTCAGTGTGATTCCTTCTTGAAAATAGTTGCTCACAAATATAGATTCTGCCAATGAGTGATGCCATGAATAAGATGTCATTGTGAAGTCAGCAATATTTGTTGCTGGGAAGATAGGACTTACAAAGGTCAGGTAAGGAGTCATGATCAAAATTTTGGATTGGAGAGATGGCTTAGCCATTAAGATACTTGTCTGCAAAGCCTGATGACGAGGCTTTGATTCTCCAGTATCCACATAGTGCCAGATACACAAGGTGGCACATGCATTTGGAGTTCATTAGCAGTGGCTAGAGGCTCTGGCATGCCATAGCCCATACCCTACTCTCTCTCTCTCTCTCTCTCTCTCTCTCTCTCTCTCTCTCTCTCTCTCTCTCTCTCTCTCTCCCTTGCAAATAAATTAAATATTTTTTTCTTTTTAAGTTGAATGTCAGATTGAAGCTCTATGCACTGCATTTGAAAATTGGCTGGTAATATATTGTCTCAAAATAGTCATAAGTATACTAAAAATTGATTATTTTCCTGGAAATATTGAAATTTCTTTTCAAATTCTTGTATCAAATCAAAAATAAAGGCTACAGATTTTTTTTGCAGGCCACATGACTGTATTTAGAGAAACTGTCAAAATTCATATAATTGTTTGCCTAAAATCCATTTTGTCAGAATTTCTGTTTCATTTGGAATGCTGTTATGATTTGAAATATTGTACTAATAAGTTGCTTTCACCTTGAATACGCATGTTTAACTCATTTGAGTGAGTGGTTAAATTCATTAAAATGTCAGCAAAGTAGTTTTCATCATTGATTTTTGATATAAATTTTGTTTTTTTTTCTATTAATGACTTGATAAAATGTTGCAAACCATAAAATCTTAACATTTGTCCTCAACTTACTCTTAATTCTGAAGAGTAAATGATATTGCCATAGCATCGACACTTTAAAGGGATTCCTAGAAGTGGTATGATTTAATCTCTTAGTCCTTATGAAATAGTTTTTTCTTCTTTTTAAATATTTATTTATTTATTTGCAAGTAGAGAGAATGGGTAAGCCAGGGCCTCTAGCAACTGCAAACAAATTCCAGACGCATGCACCACTTTGCACCTCTGGCTTTATGTGGTCACTGGAGAATCAAACTCAGATTGTTAGGTTTTGCCTTAACCTCTGGGCCATCTCTCCAGCCCATGAAATGTTTTGATGATAATTTATTTGCATGCTGTTATCCAGTTTAACACTTTTATGCATATATTTTCTTGCTATTCAGTGCAATGTCATTTCATTAAGCATGAATTTTGAGTGTCAGTTGCATCATATTCTATTAATTTTTCATGTCCCTCTCTTTAATCACTATCACTGGGTCACCATCAGTACCTGTACCAGATATGCTCACCATAAAGAAAATAGCACTAGCATGATTTTTACTACTTCACAGAAGTCTCTTGATTTCATTGTGCCTTTTATTTTATTTTATTTTTTTTTAAATAATTTATTGTCCATAATGAGTTACAACATTTAGTGGGCAAACAATGAGTTGTTATCCCCAATTCCCCGCTGCCCTCCCCTCCCCCCTCCACTGGATAACCTCCTCCATGGGTCGTCTGGATCAGTCCTTGTGACAGGGGACCATGGATAGCCTAGTATTCAGCCAGGTTCTCCTGGCCGTACCTCTGGATAGTCTCCCC
>PVHP010042485.1:0-14973 GCA_004024765.1 Zapus hudsonius
AGAATGAATATGAACATAAAATTGAATATATATACACATATATACATGTTACTAGTCACAATGTGATCTACTCTACCTACACATGAAGCAGAACATCTATATAAAGATGCAAATGGTACCATATGTGGATAAGAACACGGGGTAACTGTAACTATCACACATTTCTGATGGAGTAGAAATCGACATAGACCTTCAGAAACTCACTTGGCAGTGTCTACTAAAGTTGAACATGGATGTATTTTTTAACTTTATAACTGAAATTTTTCATTTTTTGGTATGCACACAAAGGAAAGGTGGGCATATTCTCAAAGATGCATGTACTTCATATTCATAGCAGCACTGTTCCTAAAACTGCAAACAATTCCAATTCTTTTCTACAATAGATAAATGAAGTAGATTTTACAAAAATAATATTTCTGCCCTGGTGTGGTGGCATACTCCTTTAGTCCCAGCACCTGGGAGCAGAGGTAGGAGGATCACTGTGAGTTCGAGGCCAACCTGAGACCGCATAGTGAATTCCAGGTCAGCCTGTGCTACAGTGAGACCCTACCTCAAAAAACCAATATATATGTATATATATATTTCCCTTTAAATTGGTACTATCAGTTATAAACCATTGGCTCTCTCTAAATACCATGGCTCCAGTTGCTTTAACCAGTAAATAAATTTTACTATTGCTCATATAAAAACGCTTAGATAAACTCAGTTCCAAGGCTGATTGGAACAATAATCCTAGTTCTTCCTAGTTTCTGCTCTGCCATCACTGTTGCCTTCATTTCCTACTGGAAACCATGGAGACCAGATTCAACTTGTCTGTTCAGACATAACCATGAAGGTAAGAGAAGAAAATCGATCACTGAGTTGATTTTCCTTCCTAGGATAAAAGAACTTCTCCTTCAGATGGTAATGAAACACAGCAACTTTCCCTCTTTTCTTATGAGTCGAAAGCCAATGACAGACCCGTTCCCAACAAATCCTTAGCAGAAGAAATGGAGTGACACAATTTGGGCAGGAGTGGCCATGTGAAATGGAAGGGAGCACTGACTACCACCACAACTAGCAGCAACAGCTAAAGAGCTCGCATTGAAACCCAGAACCTGCTCTCGGATTCCTGCTGAGAAGTGGGAACAGTACTGCTCTCAAACAGGAAAAACAGCAGGTTTCCAAGTGTTCTCTTACCTGAGAGCTATGGTTGCAAGGAAATAGCTTCCCAGAATCTAGGAAACACCAGGTGTCCCCAGCAAAGAGGAGACACAAGGGATGAAGACCCAGAGGCTTGCCCTCCCCCAGCCCCCCACCTCCCCACCTCCCACCCCACCCCGGCTTTTCCCCAAAGGGAAATCTGGAGGCATCTTAGTAATAAGGCAGGTAGTTCCTTATATGATACCAGGAAGCAGATGTCGTACCTCTGGGAACTTTTTACTCCAAACTCACAACATCAATTGTGACCCAAAAATAAAGTCAGACAAATCAAAATTGTGGGACACTGTACAAAAGTCTTAATAGTATTGTTCAAAGGTGTAAAGCTGTTGGAAGATCAGGAAATGGCAAGAAAGTCATAGATTAGAGAATTCTAAGGAGACATGACCAGAAAATACAATGAAGGATCCTGAGTTTGACGCTGAGACAGAAAGAGTCCACTAGTAATAAATTTAATGAGGACCGAATCAAGCCCAGGGCCTTGTTCATACTTTAGTGCTAATTCAACTGTTTCCTTTGCTAGTCCTGTGGTTGTGTTGGCTGTGACACGAGGAAAAAGTGAACAAAGGAATGCAGGGACTTCTGTCCCTCTTTAATTTAAAATTGTTCCAAAATTAAAAGTCTGAAAACACAAATTCTCACTTGCTATTATTCTCTTATTCTTATTTCTGGGACTTGAGACCTTAAATGAAGATGATCACACTCGCCTGTTTTCCTAGTTATTTACAGACGTGACCTTTGTACCCACAAAGCGAATTGCATGTCATTATAGTTCCTGGACACTAACCGTGGAAATGAACACAGGGTGACCAAGCTTAGGGAGACATAGCCAGGAACAATCACTTGAATGTCATGAATCCAAATAACTGTGCACACATATACGATTTTCTTCTTTCCTGCATATCCTGCTTCAAAAGTAATTTTCTCAACTCTTAGAGCTCATAAATCTTCCATAATCCTCATAATCACCGATAAAGAGGTTCCTCGTTTTGTTAACTCTATTATATGCTTTAAATCATAAGGACTATAGAGGATTTTTATCAAGTAGCTTTAAGTTTGCTAATCAGTGCGAGATGAGAGCAAACCGATTTCATCTGATCCGAATACTTGGGTGATTTCTCACCAGGAATCAGCAGAAAGGACAGGAGATGACATTCAGGATTGAAGCTGAGGAATCATGGGAGTTGCTGTAAAAGCAACGCTAAGGAAAAATGTTTGCTCCCTGACTATTGATTGTCTGTTTCTCCCGGCAGAAAATGTCAACGGTGATGTTTATCCCTGCTCTCGCATGGCTAAGGGAATGTGCGGAGGAAGCTGAGGAATTGATAATTTTCCTTTGAAATTCACAGGTCAGTAGAGCATGAGGAGACGCACATGGAGCTGGTAGGGGGGAGCGGGCACCTCCCACAAGTCTGCTGGAGCTTCATGTCAGGACACAGTGAGATTTCTTTCTTGCATGTGGAGGAGGAAGAATGAAATGAGTACTTGGCAATCAAACGGGTGATGAATATTCCTTCAAGTCCCATTTCCACTTCCTTTTGGGTGAATAGCCATTTATGATGCCGTGCTATTCAGAGAAGCCATAGAATTGAGTTTTGGCCCTGGAATGGAACAGGAAGTGACATGTCATGGGCAGAAGGGCCTTGTCACATGATCCTGCACCCCTTCTTCTTCTGTCCTTGGGCCAGATGTGGACAGTCAAGACACCTTGCTTGGACCAAGCTCCAGAGAAGGAGTCCTTGCCAGCCTGTGCTTCTGAGTCATGGCACACCAAACTCCACTCGCTTACAGACAGTGACATGAGTGAGAAATACATGTCTTGTCTTATACCCATGAGAGGCTGGGCTTTTTTATTACAGTAGTCAGCCTACCCTGACGAATCTGGGATTCCTTAAGATTTAGGAAAGAGTGATAGAGGAGAGCCCAATCTCTTCGCCCCTAAGTGATGGATGAGGTGTCTAGATGAATTAAGTCAGGAAGCATGCTGTGGTGTTCATCCGTCACCTTTCCCTTCTTGGTCCTTTGGTGTGACTAAGTTGTGGCATCATTGTACTTGAACTTTGGGTAAATGGAGCGACTATATGTCTCAGTTCTCACTGGGTAGTGCCAGCTGCTATGTTGCCCCACAATGATTAATAGGAAGACTTTCACTCTCAATTTTTGGGTATTAAATTATATGGCTATTATAATATTAAACTATATTCTTATATCTTTCTAATGAGTGTATGAGACAAATTTACAAAAAATGATTGAAATGGATTTATCGTGAAGAATATATTTTATGACCATTTGAAGTTGCATTTTTCCTGCTATTATTTCTCTGATAGCCAAAAATATGGTGCTTTCTCTATGGTCTCTATTATGTGCATAACTTTTTTTTTTACTATCATAATGATAAAAAGTAAAGCCCCTAGTATATAGTGTTCAAA
The DNA here is from genome assembly GCA_004024765.1 of Zapus hudsonius. Classification (NCBI taxonomy): domain Eukaryota; kingdom Metazoa; phylum Chordata; class Mammalia; order Rodentia; family Dipodidae; genus Zapus; species Zapus hudsonius. The sequence goes on from PVHP010042485.1 coordinate 3,630, forward strand.
GTTCTTCAGTGACTTAGAACCAAATTGTTTTGATACATGCTGTAGAGGGTTTTATTATGTTGGGTCATAAATCCAGTTACTAAACACTAATAATTATGAAGCTTGGAATTGGGAAATTATACATGAAAACTTTGGATTTTCATGAGAAATATAACTTGGAGTGAGATGTGGTCACATATATACCTGGGTAGTTGGAAACTTAAGCCTGTATTAAAGGCTATACATAAAAATAATTCCATTTGAACTTTTTCTAGCAAAAAGAATTTCCAAACTAATAAAAATATATTTTATTGGCAAACAGGGAGCCATTCTTATTTTCTGCATCATTAATTGCAAATAGACATTTCTTCACACTCCTTAGAGACAGTTTTAAGAAGTCACTTTAATTTAGATCATTTTTTCCACAACAAGTTTAAAAACAAAGCAACAAAAAGCTCTAATGATTGTAATTCTATAAGGGTTAATTAGAAATTAACTTTAAAATAGATTCCTTTTAAACAAAGAAACTTCCCTTTCAAGAAAATAAAGTATGGAAGTAGGGGAGGAAACGTTAGCGATTATAAAATCATTAAAACTATCACACAAAATGAGAAAGACGATGAATAGATAAGCAGACGATTCATTTTCCTTTACCTTCCTTAATAACTGAATCCTTGCCATTTTGAAGACAGATAACATCTCTAGTTTAATTCTGGGATGCAAATCTTATCAATTTTATTCAGGTCAGCACCTGAACCTCCATTACTGAAATGTCCTTCACCTTCACCTTAATTTATTGTTTAAAAGAATGTTACTAACCATTCATGAGAATTAATCACAAAAGATGCCTAAATTTTGTGTGGTAGCATGGACCTGCGGACCTATTTGAAATGTGCCCTACCACATTGAGTTTCTGTCTGAAATAGCTGATTTAAGCCCTTGATATAGTAGAGCTGGTCTCCCATTCATCGCGTTATCATTTTATACAGTCTGTCCATAAAAACCCCAAGAGAAGAATGTGCTGTCTGTCCATGAAAAATAACCCACCGTCTGTGGCTTACGGAAACAATGATAGAATTTTAAATACCTTGGAAAAGCAAGGCGCAGTCATTTACATGATCTTTTCAGGGTTCCTTTGCTTGAATGGCAACATTCACATATAATGAACAGAAGAACATAATTAAATATGCTCTCTAATGAGGAATGGAGGGCTGAGATTTTTGTCATTTTTTCAAAAACAAAAGCTTCCAAAATTTAAAATCATGAAGTAACGTGGCTGCCAGAGAGAAGTAAGGGATGCATTATTAGACACAGCTGTAAATGTCAAATATAATAAACTGCAGTAATACTCTTCACTTTGACTACGGCTCTTTTATTTCTTGTTCCCATGTATCTCCTGCTGCTAACTGTTCATCTGCTTTCAATTTTATCCTCATCAGTAGTTGCTCTGGTCAGGCAAGAAGACTATCTTTGTTTAATTAAATGCCCTCACTAATCAGAGGCATGTCTGGGCATGCCTGAAAGACAAACTTTCAAATCTGAACAAATTTGAGCTTACACTAAACTCTGAATTTCACGTCTGCTTGAGTTTGAGACTTGAAAAAAATTCTCACTCTTGAAGCCCTGTGCAATGAAAATAATTTATGCTAAGATGCTACAGGGAACTCTACCATAATGACTTTAGATGATGACTTTAGATATATTTGACACTCCTTAATTTTTGCTTTCAGTTAAATTGTGATGTAAACATTGGCCTGTGGCCTCACAAACTATTCACCTAAATAAAGTTTATTAGAAACAAGCCAGAGCTGGGCATGGTGGAGGATGCCTTTAATCCCAGTACGTGGGAGGCAGAGATAGGAGGATTACCATGAGTTTGAGGCCACCCTGAAACTATATAGTGAATTCCAGGTCAGCCTGGGCTAGAGGTAGACCCTACTTAAAAAAAACAAACAAGAAGTTGTTACTTTTAGGTTGGTCAAAATATCATAGCACAAGGTACCTTTGCTTCATCTCTACCCATTTTCGTTGGACAAAGATGTGAATAAAGAGGAATAAGGGAACAACAGAGTATGACTAGGTTACCTGGAAGGCTGCAAGATCTCTTCCATAGATGAAGCCAAAGGACCAGGCAAGACCTTCATCATCATCAGGTGGACACGCATCTAGGCATTCCCTTCACCATGGAAATAAGTCTAATTCCATATCTGTTTGGTGAGGACTGGGTGAACTAGTGAGTGGCTGGAGAATCTCAAGAGTTCATGAGCAATAAGAAATATGAAACATCAGGCTGTGCCATCCATGACTGCTCTTGAAATCATAGCGCCCTCATCTGCTGACTGCTCCTGTCTGGATTAATGCTTCAATTAGAGATACACTTCATTTGTAGATTATTTTAGGGCATTTTCCCTCTTTCCAGTGGGTGTTGTTACTCATACATTATATGATAGAAAACTTCATTATACAATAACCCATAGATATCTCCACTTAAAAGCATCAGTTTTTAATCTACATTCTGTGCCCGTCCCTGACCTCCACATATGTAATGGATTACATTACATGTACTAGGTTCTGCCTGGGACACTGTGAATACTTGCTCATTTAATCACCACAGTAACTCTGAGAGTGTTGTTACCAATGGAAAGGGGAAGCTAAAACCTTGGAAAGTTTACCAATTTGTCCTATGTTGTGTAATAAATTGAAAGATCCTAAAACTGAGTTTGGATAAAGTCAAATCCAATGTCTTGACTCTTGTTCACTCAGTCCCATGGCTCTTGCCTTGAATGATAAAACCATAAAAGCCCATTTATATCTTAGTTTTTTTGCCTTTTCATTTTGCTAAATGAACTTATCTATTTTATTGGATTTCCAAAATTTATTTGAGGAAATGTATTATAGTTTAATAATTCGCTATTCTGGGATATTGTATGTACATCTCATTGCTCTGCTTATAGAGGTAGCCCTGCAATGAATATTTTCTTGCATAATGCTATTTTTATCTGCTTCTTCCTGCAGAATTAGATCCTAAGGATGAGTCCCCAGAAGTGGTATTATTTCATCAAGTGCTGGAAACACAAAATATTTAATTATTTTATCACATGAATATGCCTTACAGAAATTTTAAGAGGCTTCTAACAAGGAGATAAGAATTGTATTGCATTCCTTCAGCATTCCCTGTGAATTCCTGTATAAGCTGGGTACTGAGCTCAATGTTGGATATAAAAAAGCACCAGAAAATCAGGTTCCAGCTTTCCTAATACATTATTCTACTTAGGTAGGAAATTGCTTATTTAAGCATTCATTTTCAGATCAAAAGACAATTTGTCTTTCAGATGCATTCAGTTGAATTTGTCTCTGGTCAAACACCATATTAGTTAACAGGAAGTTGTTTTGATATAGGTAGAAAAAGGAAATCAGAAGCATTATTTCCAAATTGATATTGCCACATTATCAAATTAAGCCAATTATAAGTCCAACATACCATGGCATATTTCTCTCATGATCTTGCACTTGGTTTTATTTTATTTTATTTGAAGTTGACTGCATGTTCTGGGTATGCATATTAAGGTGTGATATGAAATGAAAGCTGGAACATTATAACTAATGTGTGCATGTTAGAAACCATGGCAAAGCTGTATGTTATGAAGTATAGTCTGTGAATTGGAGAGCATTATAGAACCAACTGCAAAAGTTTGAAAAGGACAGCAGGAGTGTTGCCAGTGATTTCCAGGTAACCAATGACTGGATGAGGGGTTGTATCTATAATAAAAAGAAAGGGCAAAATAAGAAAGAAAAAAGAAAGAAAAGGAAAAGACAGTAAGGAAGGAAGGAAAAGAGGGTGGGAGAGAGAGGGGAAGAGAGAAAGTAAGGGAAGGAGGGAGAGAAAGGAAGAAGGAAAGAAAGAGAAAAATAAAGGAAGGAAGAAAAGAAAGAAAGAAAAGAAGGGAGAGGAAGAGGAAGGAGGAAAGGAAGGAAAAGAAAGAGCGAGAAAAAGAAAAGGAAGAACCACATTTTCCTCTTTGGAACATGGCTCATTTCTATGAATAAGATAGTACTTGTCAATATACAAGTCATGATCCAGAATACAAATTATTCAATTGAAGAACCATTGAAATAAGTTGACCTATAGGTACAAATTGTTCAATAGATCCACATTTTCTTCATAAGTTGTATGATAACAAAATTCAAACAAATTCCTCCTAAATTATCAGAAATGAAAGGTTAAGGAGAACAAGGGACCCACAGCCATAGCCATTCAATCAACAAAGGATAAGCCAGGGTGACAGAAACCAATAATATTCGACACAAAGACCCCTAAGCTCACAACATTAAAGCAGCCTTAATACTCACCCACCACGACTCAGGGAACTGAGCGGAAGAGGGGCGGAAAGATTGTGAGAGCCGTGGTTGGGGTGACTATCCAGAGGCATGGCACCCCTTAGTAACAACACACTTGGACCAGGAGAACCAGGCTGAATACTAGGCTATCCATGGTCCCCTGCCACAAGGACTGATCCAGATGGCCCACGGAGCAGGATATCCAACTGATTGGGGATGGGGGAGGGGGAGCATTGGAGAATTGGGGATAACAACTCATTGTTGGCCCACTAAACAATGTAACTCATTATGGACAATAAAAAAAATGGCAAAAAAATTAAAAAAATAAAATAGTAAAAAAAAAAAAAGGAAAGAAAGGTTAAGGAGAAATTACTATAGACATTGACCTACACAAGCAGGTTGGGGCTAAAGTCATAGGAGTCAGCAGGGTCTCTTTCTGCTCTACTGTCTGTAGCTTTAGGCTGGTTAAGAAACCACTGAATTCGATGGGTAGGCACATTTTATCCAACACAGACAAGTCACAAGTAAACTCCTGAAGAGGAACTTGAGTAATTTGTTAAGAAATACAGCTGTGAAGGGAACTTTCAATTCTGACTGTCACTAATGTAAAACTTTATTCTACTCACTCTCTCTAAATCTTGATTTTCTTATCTGAAAAGGGGGGGTGTAATCACAGCTAACTCACAAAATTGTTATGAAGGTTACATAAGATGATGTGTTCATACATCGTTGACATAAATAAGGTTTTTACCACTAGTCTGCTCCCCTCCCTTAAGATGAGAATCTTATACATACTTCCATGCTGTAAGAGGAAACGAGTGGCAATGAGTTTCTGCAGCTGGAACATGGTTTCAGAGGAATCTGGGTAGGATGTGTGTAAGGGAGGCTTATCAGAAGAACAATATTTTCTCTGAGAAAGAAGAAAGACATGATTTCAATAAAGATACATTTACAGATGAGCAATTGGGAAGGTCAAGAAGTTGATACCCAACAGCCTCTATTTTCTCTGTGATGTTAAACAAAATGTTGTTAAGAGCCAAGAGTGAGGGAGGGAGGGAGAGAGGGAGGAAAGGAGAAGGCGTGGGACACTGAGGAGATCAATGGAGAAGAAGGATTGCTGAGCAGCCCCAAGGACACATTTTGTATGAGAGGCCACCTTTGTTAGGTACCCCTCTGTTACAAAGCCAGGTCTCTGAAATGGGTGAGGACACCCAATGGGACAGATCTGTGACTCAGAACGGGTAGGGCGGGGGACACAGAGGGTAAGATGGGTTAGGGAAGTGCTTCGATGGTGGTATGAGAATGAAAAGGGAGGGGTCCAAGGGGGCTTTCAGGACTTAGAGATGTGAGATTAGCCTGACTTTTCTGAGCTCAAAGAGGAACAGCCATGGAGGAGGGGAGAATAGAAACATAGGGTACCATCTGCACTGGGAGCCCAGGAGTTTCTGAAGTGAAAGATTTTTTGTGTCATAGTCTGGATCAATCCACTGTTATTCAGAACCAAGTACTGTAAAGTAGAAATGGTGCGGTGATGCCAAAATTTAAGAATGCAGAGAAAAACAGAAGGTAAACTTCTGGGTAGATGAGGTTTCTAAAGGAATTATATAGAGAGAAATGAAATAGATCCAGAAGTTCAAAGTAATTAAAATTCCAGTGAAACAAGTAAATCTTTCTCTAAGAAAACACATTTTGCTCCTTAACAGAGGCAATACAAACTTGTTTGTGTGTTATGTGAAAAATCAATCTTGCTTCTTCTTGCCCATGTGGCAGCTAAGAAAAGATATAAAAGCCATAGGAGAACTAGTTAGCCTGTGGGGAAAATATAATCATGAAGACATCAATCTAACTTCCTTTATGAATAGAGAGTTTTGGACATATCAGTAAAAGTACAATAACTGAGGGAAATGTGGGGTTACACTCATGATAGATACCCAATGTTGACATTAACCTTTTTTAATGGATAATAATTCTTTGAGGAACTGTAAACTTTTAAAAACTCCAGTCTGTTTCGAATCCTAGATTCACAGATCCATATTAATTGATAGATTTCCTCCAAGCCTTAGAAAACTACTATATTTTAATCATTTCTATAGCATGAGTTCTTTTTGCAACTTAAGACCATGTTACTTGCACTTGCTTGGGGTTGATTATTTATTCCAGAAAAAAAACAGCCAATAGAATGTGGAGTTGATGCAACTTGTCACCTCTGACATCACCAGCCTAACTCTCCAGGATACTCCTAGCAACCAGCACACAAGCATAGCAACAGCAGCTGGTGTGCCGGAAAGGCATTGTTCAAAATAATCACTCTTCCTAGTTGGCATTTGCAAATGATATTTTTCATTTCCAGTGTTTAAAATATAAGTGTGAACATATCTTAAGAAAATGCAGAACAAATGAACATGAGAAGTACTTAGAAAGGTGTGCAGAAGTCGTCATGAGAAAACGCTGATTTTCACAAGGACTTGGTGTTACTACTCTCCATCACCACCAGCAATACCACTCACAGGAAAACTGGGAGCCTTCACCTGTGTGGTTCCCATCAGAATTCTACGGCTTCCTTACAAAAAGTCATCCTGGGCTTGGGAGATGGCTCAGCAGTTAAAGGTGCTTGTTTGCAAATCCTGAGGGTCCCCAGTTTGATCCCCCATTCCCCTGAAAACAGATGCATGAAAGTGGTATGTGTGTCTAGAGTTCATTTGCACTGGCAAGAGGTCCTGGAACACTCTCTCTCTCTCTCTCTCTCTCTCTCTCTCTCTCTCTCTCTCTCTCTCTCTCTCATAAAAAATTAAAAATACAACAAAAAGCCATCCTATATTATTTCATTTCTCAAATGCTTGGAGGATGCCTTCTATGTGCTAGGAACACTGGGAACGCCAGGAAAAAAGAGAAGTGATTATAAAGAACCAATGTGGGGCAAGAGGAGTATGTCTGGGCCAGGCTAAGGAGGTTCAAACATGACTCAGCAGTGGTGTAGCTGGGTGAGTGACTCAGCAGTGGTGTAGCTGGGTGAGTGACTCAGCAGTGGTGTAACTAGATGAGTGACTCCTGTAGCTGGGTGAGTGACTCAGCAATAGTGTAGCTGGGTGAGTGACTCAGCAGTAGTGTAGCTGGATAGGTGACTCAGCAGTGGTATAGCTGGATGAGTGACTCAGCACTTCTGATTTGTGTTCCCTCATCGGTGACATGGGCATAACAATAGCGCTGGCTGCCAAAAGTTGAAGTGAACCTCAAGTGAGTTAATTCATGTCAAGGGCTCAGATATGTGCACTCTTGTGAATTTTAAGATACAGTTTGATAGTGACATAAGACTGCTTAAGAAGACATGCAATGGATATGTGGAAGACATCATATTTTGAGCAATCAGGAAAAACATCAAAAAGGCAGTGAGTTGGGTTTTCCACACAGTATTACAAGGACATCATGGCACACACAAACAAAGAATAGAAGGGACCCAGCAGGTGGAATGAGGCAGACTCATGGCTTGGGGAGGAGGAAGGCAGGGGACCTGGACAGAGGCACAGGAGCTTCTCTGAGGAAAGTGACTCTGCAGAATGGGTGAGCCATTGCCTCAGTGAGGCTTGATGTAGCTCCCTGTGTATAAATAAGAAGTGCTAAGAGCTCAGTTTGGGTGGAATAATAGTTATAAGGCTCTAAGGGCTGTGTGGAGGGAGCCAGAGAGGAGCAGAAGGGGAAGCTGAGTCAGGACAGGGGAAGGCTGGGAAGTCCACTGATGACACACTGAGGAGCTGGCTTTTTCTTTGTCTGTCAGTATTCTCAGAGGGAGTGACATCACATCTTCTCAGGTTCTCTGCCTTAAAATCCTTTAATACAGTGGTTTAAAATGCATATATTTGGGGCCACTAAGAGCTCAACACTATTGTAGACTTAAACTCACTCACCATGGCTCAGGGAATTTTGCAGAAGAGAGGGCAGAAAGATTTTAAAAGTCATGGTGAGGGGATATCCAGAGGCATTGCCCCCCACCCACTGACTGACTGATACTCACACAACTCATAACTCTCAGTCCCCTGGAACATACCAGTAATTCCACCGAGGAGGGTGCTCAGTGGAATGGGTACAGGGAGGAGGGAAATGGTAGTACCAACACATGACTTGTTGATACAGAGTTTCTAATTAATAAGTAATAATAACTATTATTAATAAATGCATATTTTATAAATGGGGATAGGATTTTGAGATTAAAGAGAGAAGGCTGCATGGAAAAAGGCAAACGGAGGTGCTTAGGGAAAGAGAGAGCACCCTGAGTCACCTGCTGAAGCCCCTGCCTCTGACGTCCACCTGTCCTTCACTCCAAGAATAAGGAAACGACACAATAACTTATGGCTAAACTGCTCTCTCCATGAGTTTGTGATTATCACTGTAAAACTTGAATACATGACCAAATATCACTTAAGGTACAAAGAACGTGAGGTCATTCCCACATGACTGTCAAGGTCACATAAGGACTCTGTGGCCATTTATAGGCATCTGAAACAACTGGGGAAGACCAGAAGGACTGGCAGGGAATGTGGAACCATTGTTATGGCCCTTGTCCCACATGGAATGACGACACATCCACACAGCCAGGAAGGGAGTCTACAATACAAGGCAGGCTGTGCTACATGAAAAATAATACAACAATGAAACACCAGTGAAAATACCATGAGTATAAGCTTTAGAGGCCTGGATATGACAACACACATCTCTCATTTCTCAAGTTCAGGATAGTAAATGTTTCTCTGTAACTGTCTCTGTGTTTTAACCGTATCTCAAAGTCTACACTTTGCTGTAAGTTCTGTTGTGTTTCAAGGTATGCTGAGTGGGTGGTGAATTCCCTCACTCAGAGCAGCACCTGCAAGGCTGCGGTACACACTCCTGTGTGAAAGGCTCAGTCTCTTTTAAGCCCAGATTGTTGGAGGTAAGGGCACTGAAGAGGTATTCTTCCTGTGCACATCAGCTGGGTGGTTTTGAGAGAACAAAGCGTGCGCACACACACACACACACACACACACACACACACACACACACACACACACACATCGTAAAATCAAGAATTCAGTAAACTGTGTGCTTTAAAATTAAATAATGATTTAATGCTCTCCTGGTTAACAGGCGTGGAAAGATTCTGACCTATAAATCTATAATTGGCATTATGAGAAGGTGGATCCCAGAACTTTGAATAAAAAGTTAGATGATAAAGACACTCATAAACTAAATCTGTGGCACAGGGGACATGTAGATTTCACCAAGGATGCTACTGCACACACCAGGCTTTTCCACCTGCTTCTTCTCACTCTATCCTCACAAAACTCCACGAAGGCAATAAAAAAAATCTCATATTGTGGTTTATATCCCAATGACCCCACAAAACATAATTTCCAATATCTAGTCCTTAAAAACAGTGTGAAAGTAGTAATAACTGTAACAATAATTGTGCTTGCAGGCAATTCTGTATCTAGGCTGATCAGTTCCTCCCAGAAACCTTAAGACAAGGAAGTACAGAAGCTAATATCTCTACTTTTCTAAAAATAATACATACTGATCCAATGAAACCCAGGTAGATGTAGACCCCAAATAATGAGGTTTCCAGGGTCAGTATTTCCCCAAGTTTTCTCTTAACCGATGCGGAGACTGAAGCATCTGGAAGCCACTCAAGCTAGGCCTAGGCTGTAACTTCCCTCCCTCTCCATCCCCAAAGCCTACCTTCTCATAATAATATGTGTCTTCCACCTTCAACTGCCCTCTGCAAGGTATTGACAGAATGTAGAACACAGCGTTCTTCATCCTAGCAGACAGATTCAAGGACTCACAGAAGAAATGATAACATTTTTAAAATGTGCATCTTTTTTATAAAATGGGTTACAAGTAGAAGGTATATTCACCCTTTGGTCATTGATAGATATTTAAGATAAAATATGTACCAACATTTTTAGAAATTTTTCAGGTTGCATGCTTCTTACAAGGCCATAAGTACATACAAATATAGATGCATCCATGTAAATGAACATATTACATACTAGAGGTAACTGGTTTCTTCCATGGTGTGAGAAGGATATCATGCTTAGCAATGGCAGTCAAAGGAGGCTATGATTTCATGGTGCTTCAGAGCTCAGGTCCTGGGTTCACATTATGTGATTTTGAACCCTTGCCTATATGATTATAGCTATATAACCACAACCAAGTTGTTCAATATCCCCTACTCAAATTTCCTTATCTGTAAAATGATGGAGAATTTAGGCCCACTCCACATTAGGACTGAATGAAATAACATACTTAACATGTGGCAGACAAACAGCAGCATTCTGTAAATGCTAGCTACTGTAATTATTCCAGTTTTATAAAAAGAATGCTTTTTTTTTTTTTTTTTTGGTTTTTCGAAGTAGGGTATTGCTCTAGCCCAGGCTGACTTGGAATTCACCATGTAGCCTCAGGGTGGCCTCGAACTCATGGCAATGCTCCTACCTCTGTTTCCCAAGTCCTGGGATTAAAGGTGTGTACTACCACCCTGGCAGAAGAATGCATTTCTTGCATAATTTTTTAAAAGTTAAGAAGAAATTGAGATAATCGGATAAGAGAAGTGATTTAGTTTCCCAAGGCTGACACAAAAAAAGTAGCATGAACTGAAAATCTTAAACAGTTGTGCTACCGTTCTGAATCTGGGAGTCCAAGATTAAGGTGCCAGAGAGTTCTGTCCATGGCTGCTTGGCCATGTAAGCTTGGGCAAAACATCATGGTGGCAGGAGTGCATGACAGAAGAGAATCTTCACTTCGTAGTATACAGGAAGAAAGAGAGAGAGAGGAAGAAGAAGAAGAAGAAGAAGAAGAAGAAGAAGAAGAAGAAGAAGAAGAAGAAGAAGAAGAAGAAGAAGAAGAAGGAGGAGGAGGAGGAGGAGGAGGAGGAGGAGGAGGAGGAGGAGGAGGAGGAGGAGGGAAAGGAGAAGGAGAAAGAAGAAGAAGAAGAAGAAGAAGAAGAAGAAGAAGAAGAAGAAGAAGAAGAAGAAGAAGAAGAAGAAGAAGAAGAAGA
>PVHP010042486.1:0-14939 GCA_004024765.1 Zapus hudsonius
CCTCTCCTCTCCTCTTTCTTCTCTCTCCCTCCTATATCTTCTCTCCAACCCCTCTTCCCCTCTCTCTTATTTCTATCCCTCTCTTTCTCCTCTCTCCTCCTTTTCTTCCCCCTCTCCTGTCTCCTCCTCCTCCTCCTTTTTCTTCTCTCTGTGTTTGTGTCTCTCTTGGTTTTTCGAGGTAGGGTCTCGCCCTAGTCCAGGCTGACCTGGATCTCACTCTGTGGTTCCCAGGCTGGCCTCGAACTCTCAGCGACCCTCCCACCTCTGCCTCCTGGGTGCGGCCACCACACCAGGGTGTAAGGTCTCCCATCAAGAGGTGCCACATGACCCTCGGGCTTGAATTTTGAGATGCGTGGAATACCTACTCTGGAGGTGCCTGGTTGCTTTAGCAAAAGCCGAAGTCACTTGCAAAGCTCGGGATCTAGACTAACCCCAGCCTAACGTTTCCGTTTTCTAAATAGGTGGTCTCCCCACGAACGACCTCTTTTCTAAGGACAAGGCCACGGGAAAGGCACGCAGGCAGCGAAGGTGCCAAGGTGAGTGTCCTCGCCACCTGTCTGTCTGCCTTCTGCTGAAGAAAGCATTTGCTGGAAGGCTGGGCTTCCTCGGAAGATGGGAGAATTTTAAAAAGTCAGTCTGGAATCTAATTATGTACTAAAAAAAAAAAGGACTGTGTGACAAATGATTGTCATCCTTGCTAGCTGAGTAGTGTTCTCTATTCTGTGTTCACAACAAAGGACCCACCGTGGACGTGCCAGACAGGTAGGCAGCCAGGGCCTGGCTGGAGGGCTGTTAGAGATTTCATCCTGTCCCTGGCTGTTGCTTTCAGGAGAATGCTTCCCGAAGAAATGGAAATGGTGCCATCTTGTGGACAGTGAGTAATGGTAAACTTTAAAAAAAAAGTTGACCCAGTCAGTGTAATATTCCTTTCTCTGAAAGACCCCGCCCAAAGGTCTGTAGTTTCTCTTGCAATCGGTGTAAAAATAACAGAAATGTAACTTTTCTTCACAGAAGCAAGCCTCGGATGAGTCCCATCTCTTATTCACTTCTCTTAGGCTAAATAGCTCACATTCTTCTAAACTCATACAGTCTTAGTTCATTCAAAAACCCTTACTCATTTTGAAAAATATTTTTGTTTATTCATTTTCAAGGAGAGAGAGAGAGAGAGAGAGAGAGAGAGAGAGAGAGAGAGAGAGAGAGAGAGAGAGCACACCAGGGCCACCACCTTGTGGGTCTGGCTTATGTGGGTCCTGGGGAATTGAACCCGGGGCCTTAGGCACTGGAGGCAAGTGCCTTAATTGCTGAGCCATCTCCCCAGCTCCCTTACTCATTTTGTAGACGGTTCCAGAACTCTATATATTTTTCTATGTTGAAGTGGTGACACGAGAGCACACGGCTGAACCTTCAGAATACAGGGACTGTTGTCACCTAGTCTGGGAGATGAGTGACACTCGAGCCTTTAAATTCCACAAACACTTAGCATTGCCCTCCTCCCCCTTAGCACCCACCTTCTCATTGCTGGGAGAAAACTTTCCACCAAGAGCAGTTTATGGGAGGGAAGGGTTTAGTTCAGCTTACCGTCCCCTCAAGGCTGGGGAAGCATGGCAGAGCAGAGGCTGGGCGTGACCTCCTGGCACACCAGCTGGGAGTTCACAGCAAGAGTGAGCCAGCTGGTGAACACCCAGTAGGGCTGGACTAATAATAAACCTCGAGGTCCACCCCAGCGACACACCTCCCCCAGCAAGGCTCCTCCCAGTGGCTCCAACAGGCCAGGATGGAGTGTGAGTCTTAATCACAAACAACATGTCACCCTCCATGTTGCTGCAGTCACGTCTCTTGCGATCACTTTTAGATATGTCACTACGGAGTAAAACTGATCTCTTGTCACTCCATCTGAGCGGCAATAACATCTTTAAAGTTCCAGTTTAAGTGTAAGAATTGTGAGTTCTTCAAATGAGGTTTTCTTTGTACGCATTCATGGTTGGCAGATATTGACTTTATTTCTTGCAGTTTTGGAGAAGCAAGTTTTGCCTGTGATTTTCTTCCATGTGATCACTCTGTTTCGTATTTCAAACGTGGCTGCGGTGACTCTGCGGGCCGTGGAAAGCCCCCGTTGCCCGAACCAGGTAGGCAGTGTGTTGTTAGCTGGCTGCTTTGGGTCAAGTCAGCAGCCGCAGCTACCCTGCCACTTGCTTCTGGATCAATCCACCTTGTTAACGAAGAGCACCGGGCACCTGTGTGTGATGGGTAGGCAGTGTATTGTTAGCTGGTGGGGTATGTGAATGACCAGTTAACATGCACCTGCTGTCCTATTGCACACACAATGAACATCAGAGTGCAATCAGATCTGCAATTAATGTGTGTGTGTTTGCCATGAAGAAGGGCACTATTTACCACAATAGTTAAGTTATAGCACAGTGGGTAACTTTATTATTTTTTTTTTATGTTTTTTTTTGTTTTATTTTCCAGGTAGGGTTTTACTCTAGCCCAGGCTGACCTGGAATTCACTATGTAGTCTCAGGGTGGCCTTGAACTCACAGTGATCCTCCTACCTCTGCCCCCTAGTGCTGGGATTAAAGGCACCTACAGAGAGAATGGACACACCAGGGCCTCTAGCTGCTGCAAAAGGACTTCAGATGCATGCAGCACTTTGTGCACTTGGTTTTATGTGGGTACTGGGTACTGGGGAATTGAGCCCTGGTCCTTAGGCTTTGTAGGCAAGCACCTTGACCAATGAGCCATCTCTCCAGCCCTATTTTTTTTAAAAATTACTTATTCGTGTGTATGAGTATAGGGTCTCTTGCCACTGCAAATGAACGCCCATCTAGCTTTACGTGGATGGCTGAGGAATTGAACCCAAGCTGGTAGGCTTTACAAGCAAGTGCCTTTAACCTCTGAGCCATCTCTCCAGCCCCCTGGACAGCTAATCGCGAAAGTACTGAAACTAATTAAAACTTTCCAGTAGGGTTTTTGGAGTCTTGGCTAGACATTATTAAAGCAGTTGTGAAATTCTGTGTTCATTTTTTAAATATAAAATTTAGAACATAGTGGCAGTTTGAAATGGAAAGCCTCAGATGTTTCCCCAAGTTTTCAACTCTTCTGTCTGGGCTCCAGTTGGTAATGTCTGTAGAATAGGCGTTTGACTATGTGTGCGAGTCTCTTGTCTAAAACATCGTTACTTGAAATGACAATAAAATTGGGGATTTTGGAGTAGGAGATGGCTGAATTGTTGGGCTGATTTAACTCAGTTCTTCATTTTGGACAGGATGTTTATACAATACTTGGAAGAGAGCATGAAATAATGTAACTTGTGAAGTGGGAGGAAGGGAGGAACTGACCATAGATATGGTTCACAATATTTTCTCATTCTGTTGGAGGCCGTTTGACCCATGGAGTGGAGCCAGAGATTTTGGGGTCAGATGGTGTCCTATGGACATCTGTATCAAGTCAGCAAAGCTTACTTTGGTGTCTGTTATACCCTAAATGACATTCAAGAAGTATACCCCCTGTCTAACTATATTGAGGTGCAAGTTATTGATAAGTTTATTTGACTTTAAATTTGTTTCTAGAACATAAATTAAGCATACTGATTTCTATATACTCTACTGCTTTCAGATTCCATCCTTTTTGTTTTTTTTTTTTTTCAGTGTGATTCTATTTTTAGGGTCTTTGCCATATTTTCATCTTGTTTGCATGCTTGTATGGTACATGCATGTGCATGCTTACACGCGTGGGGGTACACATATGTGGGCCTAAGCATGTGCATATGGAGGTCAGAGGTTAACATCAGGTGTCTTCCTTGATCACTCTCCACCTTATTTACTGAGACAGAATCTCGCACTTGAACTCGGAGCCCACTGACCCCCGCTAGTCTAGCTAGCCTGTTAACCTTGGGGATCCCCATTTCTGCCTCCTGAGGGCTGGGGTTACAGGAAGGCTGCCATGCTCACCTGGCATTTATGTCAGTGCTGGGATATGAACTCAGGTCCTCACGCTTGTACAGCAAGTGCTCGACCTGCCGAGCCCTTACCCAATCCTTGGTTTTCTTCCTTCCTTTCTCCTTCCTTCCTTCCTTCCTTCCTTCCTTCCTTCCTTCCTTCCTTCCTTCCTTCCTTCCTTCCTTCCTTCCTTCCTTCCTTTTTTCTCTCTCTTTCTTCTAAGGTTAAATTCCAACATGTTATTTTCTATAGATAGCCACTGTTGAAATGTCAATAAAAATAATATCTACTAAATTTAGAAGGCTTTTGTGTCTTAATTTTTTTTTAAATTGAAGGGCAATACGTACAACACCACTATTTGTGCTCAATAAGCAGGCTGCATGTATGTGTTTTATGGTTAAAAGTGCTTGCTTGCAAAACCTGATGGATGGCTCAGGTTCAATTTCTCAGCCACCCATGGAAAGCCAGATGTAAAAAGTGGTGCAAGTGTCCTGTTTACAGTAGCAGGAGACCTTGGTGTGCATGAGGCTAAACACACACACAGATAAAAATTATTCCTAGTTACATATGTACACATCTATAAGGGATACACTCTAATCAATGGGCATTAAGTGTGAAGTGCAACTTCAGGGCAAATTCATATTCATTCATTCAGTCTCCACCACTCAGTTACATCTGCCAGGCTTTGATCAGGAATTAGTTTGGAGTATTATTTCCCTCCAAACAAACAAACAAAAAACCAAAACCAATTTTAAGCTATGAGCTAGTTACCTCAGTTAAGAATCTGCCCGATTGCTTTGTCGTGAAAAATGACACGTAAACCCCCCTTTTCATAATACCTGATATTTTTCTGTTCTGTAGTAGTCTGTGTTTGGGACTACTCGATGCCAAGGCAGGTTTCTTGCAGGACTGCTCAAGCAGACTGCAGCTGGCTCTCAGTGTGTGCTTGGTCAGTGGTCCTCACGTGTGACACTTGCTCATCAGCATCAACTAAGTGGAGGACACCTGGAAGGGATTCCCAAGTTTCCTGTCCATCAAAGCACCCCCCCCCCCCGCCACACCTGCTCTGCCTTCCAGAGAGGAGACTGCACCCTGTGGGTTGGAGACAGTCAAGTGAAGAAACCCATTTTTTCTGGCCTTGGAGAGAAGTAGTAACTTAAGGCAGCATGACCAGCAGAGTCATAGTGCCTGGGACAGGTGAGGTGTCTAGTGCACCCCTGGCAGTATGGAGACTTGGCTGTGTGCTCGACCCTGAATGTAAGCACACAGAGATGCCCCCTGGGAGTATATGGCAAAAGTGGTGGGGCACCCTCGGAGGGCTCCCTTGTCATTTTGCTTAGAGGCTCAGAATTCAGATTGCTAAAAAGCTGCTGGGGGGGGGGGATTGCAAAGGACAGGCGAGCGTTCATCCTGTTTCCATCGTGAACAATCCAGGTTGGTTCTGATTTCTTTCCTGGGGAGTGTGTCCAGTGACAGAACTGAGAGAGCCTTCCAGCTGACCCTGTTTATAGACTGAGGTTGACTCCAAGACTCCCAGGCATCTGGCATTCCTGAGGCCCCCCCAGTTCCTGTCAACTGGGGTTATTTGTAATGCAAACTACACCTCCCCCTCCCCCAAAGAGCTCACTAAAATAAGAGGGTAGCTTGTTTGGATATATTACTCTGAAGCAGAACGTGCCATAAGAAATGTGTGTGTGTGTGTGTGTGTGTATATATATATATATTTCTCTAAGAACTTTAATCCAAACATAGAAAACCATATACTGTGGTGGAGTTACTGAGTTCACAAAAAAATATCATTCAGGTTCTTCAGGTCCACATTTGAGAGGCACAGGATTTAAATCAAGTCTTTTTAGTGACTGCATTTTCACACACACACTCGTCCAAGTTAACAGCTTTAGTTCTCTTATGCAGTGAAAATGTGTTTCATGGGGCACTAACCGACCTTCACCAACATGGCAGGTGGCTTTGTTAATCAATTCCAAGGCTGACAAAAGATAAAGGCCTGGCTTTGGGGAGAAAAGGTACAGATGTCACTATCAAGAGGTCTACATTTTAGAATCTTAGGACCTATGCAGTTACAATCACCCTCCTTGGTTACTTCAGAATTTTGATGTTTTGGAGGTGACTCAAACTACTTCAGTTCTCAATAATGTAACACTGAATTCTTCCCAAGTGACCTATTTAGTCTGAATATTGGCTGCAGAAACCAACCTGTAATCGATCAAGCTAAGTGATGATGTGCTCATATCCTTTTCCTAGACTTAATATTTTCACTCAAAATTAAAGGCTAACCTCCCCATCAATATTCTATTTATGTAATCTGAACTGTTCCTAGAAGAATATTGGGGAGAGAGCAAGAGTGATGAAGGCTTATTTAAATTTATCTTCATCTTTGGTCAGATATAGTAAAACATTAGAAAACCCATATTAAAAAGCCAGATAAAATGACACAAACACATATAATGATTCTAACCTAAGTATTTTGCAACATTCATTTTATGTTTTATTACATCACACAGACACTTAAGCTATTTAGCGACTCCAGAAATTTCAGTCACACAATGTCTTTGAATCCTTGTGTGTTGGCTTTTCCATAAAGTTCAGTCCTAGAAAATGTCACATGGAACAGCAGGGTATCAAAGCACATTGGTGACTGTGTACTTATAATCAGATGAAGTATTTAATATGTTCCACCTTGATTCTTTGGTCATTCTCCCCCTCCCCCAACCTGCGACGGGTCACAGCTCTTTCCTGGGGACATTCATTACCACGGACTGGTATGGTAACATTAAACAACTCATCTTTTCCTGGCATATTTGTCAAAGTTTTTCAAACAAGACGGAACCTGCAGAGGTATCTTTCTGTTGTATGTCACCAGAGGGGCTCCGTGGTGTTTCACAGATCTTCTTTCTTCTTTAAGATGATTTGTCCAATCAGATGTGATATGTGAGGTCTGATGGCTTCAATGGGCTCCTCTGGCCTCCAGAACTTCACCACTTGTCCCTCAGGGTTGACCAGATACTTCCAAAAATTCCACCTTGGTTCCTTCTTTGAGGAATCTGAAACATCCAGACCATAGTTCCATGATCATAACTTTATTCTTTGTTGGGATTTTCATTTTTTTTAAACAGAAATGATCAAGGAAGAGGGCATTTCTTTTTTTTAAATTTTATTTATTCATTTCCAAGCAAAGCGAGAGAGAGAGAGAGAGAGAGAGAATGAGAGAGCACCAGGGCTACCACATTGTGAGTCTGGCTTATGTGGATCCTGGGGAATTGAACCCGGAGCCTTAGGCACTGGAGGCAAGTGCCTTAACCGCTGAGCCAACTCTCCAGCCCATTCTTTGTTGGGATTTTCATTTTTATTAGCATGTGTGGAAGTGACAGTGTTTGAATCCTAATAGGTTCATATTGTCATTGTCATAATAATGGCGACTAACCATGCACAAAGCAGAGCTCAGGTGAGCGAGAAGAGTTTAGTACCCTTGATGACTTTGCACACGACTATCCTGATCTAGAACCAGGAAACATATTTTGGATGCATTAATCTAAATAAACCTGGTTTTCATTTGAGACAGGGTCTTGCTATGTAGGCCGGGATGAATGTGTGATCCTCTCGCCTCCCGAGTGCCAGAATTAACAGGTGAGTGCAAACCAGGCTCAGTGAGAGCTGAACAAATTTAATGTTCAGTTCTTTTTTTTAAAAAAAATATTTTATTTGTAAGGAGAGAGAGAGAGAGAGAGAGAGAGAGAGAGAGAGAGAGAGAGAGAGAGAGAGAGAGAGAAAATGGGTGCTCCAGGACCTCCTTCCCTTGCAAACAAACTCTAGATACATGTGCCACTTTGTGCATCTGGCTTTACATGGGTACTGGGGAATTGAACTCAGGTCATTAGGCTTTGCAGGCAAGTGCCTTGACCACTGACCCATCTCCACAGTCCGATAAATCTTGATTTATGTAAGACACATGGGCTTTTTTCGTTGATATCATCAAAGGTTTCCATCCCGATTATGGATGAACCGAGAAAAAGGTAAAAGAACCAAAGCTAAAGTCATCACTACTGTGTGCCTAGGGGAGGGTGCTCAGTGCCTCGTCACCCGCAAAGACAGGTATTTCTATTTCTCCCACCGTGCAGATCAGAAAGATGGGGCACTAGACTCACGATCACTGGTCAGTGAGTGGTAGAGACAGAGCTGAAACCTAGGCCTTCTTTCCCAATCCAAGTTTCAGCGAAACCTTACATCACCTTTCTGATTATCCAGGGTGTGTGGGGTTCCCCAAGCTTTCTCAGCGATCCAGAACAAGCTCTGGAGCCCAGGAGCTTGGCTTCCATGACCAAGGACTGCTTAGCTCAAGGGTGTGTTCCCTGGGTACCCCAGAAATAAAAGCAACAAGGTCTTAATGTCCGTTGCTACTCATTTTTTAGGTATTGGACCAACTCTCCCTAGAAATTAAATGGTTTTGAAGATTCTGACTGCACTCTGAAACAGAACAGAGCACCGTGTTTTTTTGTTGGATGTACCACAAAGCTTGATACGACCAAGGAGGTCAGGGTTTCATCAAAACTCAAGCTAGTTACCACGAGGATTGGATTGCCGATGTCCTCAGAGTAAGTGAAGTGAGAGGATCGGGCAGTGAGTGAGCAGCGTGCAATGTGAGATTCACTTCTCCTACCAACGCACCAAACAGTTGTCGCTTCATTTGTATAAAGAGGGAAGCACACAGAGAGGTTAAGTCATAGGCCTGAAGCCACACAGCAAAGCATCTGAGCAAGGGTTTGAATGCAGCTTCACTGAGGCCAGAGCCCACACTGGAACAGCAGCACACCACCATCCTGGGACAGTCTTTAACATAGATGTCTGCAGCTAGTGTAAATGTGGAGAAAGCCTAATGCTCCTAACCTCTGAAAAATCAAGTTATATTGCTTTGGGTTTTAGCAACACCCTGGTAAACTGACTTAGTCAACCTTGAGGGTAATGTCTCAGATATGAAGGCAACATGAGACTCCAGCTTTGGGCTGGAGAGATGGCTCAGCGGTTAAGGCACTTGCCTCCAGTGCCTAAGGCCCTAAGGTTCAATTCCCCAGGTCCCACATAAGCCACAAGGTGGTGGCCCTGGTGCTCTCTCTCTCTCTCTCTCTCTCTCTCTCTCTCTCTCTCTCTCTCTCTCTCTCTCTCTCTCTCTGTATCTCTCTGCTTGAAAAATGAATAAATAAAATATTTTTTAAAATGTGCAGCTTTAAGGAGGAGGAACAGGAGGAGGAGGAGGAGGAAGACCATTGCCCTAAATGTTAGCTAAATGAGAGGAAAATGGAAATTTCTGGTGACAACCGCCATGTGCACACTCCAGGCAAAGTCTTCAGGAAGACAGACATGAGAAATAAAATACACTGAAAACAGAGCACTTTTGCCACCTGAAAGGTCATTGCCATCAGGGACGTTAGCTTCTAGAAAGTTACCAAGACTAAGTTTCTGGCTCTTTTGTTGAATGAAAATTTCCCAATGAAACATTCCAAAAGAAATGGGAAATTTGGTCTCCAAATACACACACACACACACACACACACACACGCATATAAAATGTATATACACACATGTATGCATGCACACATATAGTGAAAAAGCTATTAACGGCACTGTACCGCTAAGGCCCAGGAGATACTTACCAACAAGAAATCTAAAAGCGGGCTCTGCTTCAGGCCCTAGAATCTTAATCTTGTGGAAGATGGGAAATGTCACTCCATAGGTTCTTTTTGCAAAAGATTCCACCTCCTTGCTGGACCGGGGCTCCGATTCTCCAAACTGATTGCAGGGAAAAGCCAAGACACTGAAGTGGTAAGGCCCGAATTCCTTGTGGAGCTCCTTCAGGGTTAAGTAATTTTTCTCTGTAAGCCGGCAGTCACTGGCCACGTTTACAACTAGAGAAACCTCCCGGAAAAAGAAAAAAAAAACCCAACCGGAAAGAGAAGCAAAAGATTAAAAAAAAAGTCCTATAAGCAATTAAAATCCTAAATTATTTTGGTAGAATGAAACTTTTGACATATGGACATTATTTCATGTTTTTAAGACAGGCCAACTTTATTGAAAATAACCAGGGTGAATGGGCCAGTCTGACAAGCTCTTTAATGTTAGATTGTAGAACTCACATTATTAATAGATGTCACCACACACACAGTACTGACTATAAGACTTTTCTAGATAATTTAAGGAGTTAATCAAGCACAAAAGTTAAAGCATCTTTTGAGAACAATAAAGAAGTTTATCCATTAGAAGTTACAAGCTCCCAGAACGCCAAGAACTAAAGTGATGGCTTACAATACTTTGAAAACCCCATTCTAACTTATGGCTATGTAGGGGCAAAACTTGGTTGTTTTTAACAGAACAAGTAGAGACGTGAAATCAACATCAGAGATGAAAAGCAGAAGCTGTAACTTACTTTGCCTTTAAACTTCTCCAGGGAAACGGTCCTGCCTTTGGCGTCCTGCACCTCGAAGGCATAGAAGCTGTTGATTTTGGGTTTGAGGAATTTTAACTGCAGAAGAAAGAGCGTGGCCGTGCACAGAAGCATGGACAGGAACACTGCAAAGACCTTAGCTTTGGGCCCGGCACATTTGGATGGGTAGGCGGCAAAAGGCTCCATCTTGGATGACTTCAGAGGGACTCTCAGCAGCCTGGAATTCTAGGAGGAGCTGAAACCTGAAACCCTCGCAGTTTAACTGAAGAGGGAAGACCAGACCAGCTCCCTTCACTGCTAACTAGTAATAGAAGGATCCGGAAGGGGGATCCGAATAAAATTCCAGAATGAAGTCAGAAACTTAATATATTTGTAATGTAACTTTTTTTTTTTTGGGGGGGGGAGGGCAGAAAAAAATCAGGATATTTTTGGTAGCTCTGTCTGCAAGGAAAATATTTTACCAGTAGATGGCGCTCTTGTAATTTGGAATCAAGTACCCATTGCCTTTATCAATGCTCTGCATATTGTTTATTGAGCAGTGGGTTGAATGTAGAGAAGAGTATAATACCCAGGGATAGTGTAATTGTCTATTAAGGAGCTTAGCATTTTGTGTATGTCTTAAGTACACCATATGAGTTCCAGGAGTTTATAGTAGAAAGCAATGAAAATCTGAAAAAGTTATTCTCATTATTCTGACTTTAGCTAAGGCAATTAAAGGCTGGTGAATACAGCTAAAATAGGTCAAAAGGAACTAATACTGCTTTTCTATCATAAACTAAGTCCAGTGAATTTTTTTAGAAAATATTTTTATCATAACTGAACTTGCAAATTGAGCAATTTCATGAAATAATACTTTTCCTTTGAATTATGATACAGACATGTCCATTGCATTTATTAGACAGTCTGGTTCTGACCTATGAAATTGGTCTTATCACTTACTAATGGGCTCCAACCTGTAGATGGAAAAGAACAGGGCTCTATAATAAAATGGGATTTTTATATGGTAAATAAAAGAGAACTAGATCATACAACACAAACCAAAATTTCAAACCTGCTTCTATTTGAGTCATCCACTAAATTATTTACTTAACTTTTGAAAAATTTTATTCTGCAGGAAGAGACACACACACACAGAGAGAGAGAGAGAGAGAGAGAGAGAGAGAGAGAGAGAGAGAGAGAGAGAGAGAGAGGGAGGAGAGACACTAGGGCCTCTTACCAATACCACTTTGCACATTGGCTTTACGTGGATCCTGGGGAATTGAACCCAGGATGTCAGGCTTTGCAAGCAAGTGCTTTTAACCTCTGAGGCATCTTCCCAGCTCTTTTAAAACCGTTTAATTAACTTTTTTTGTATGTCCATAATGTATTTTGACCATAGTTCCCTCCATCACTGTCTCTTGCCTCCACTCCCCCATATCTCTTCCACTGTCTCTTCCTCCCTCCAAACAGTCCCTCTGCTATTTTGATGTCTTTATTGTTTTTTCCTTCTTTATCCAGGACGATTGGCCGATGGCCTGATATTTTGTAGGTAATGACAGCCACTGTGAAGTCATGAGCCATCTCTCCAGCCCTAAAAATATTTTTTAAAAGGCCAGCTAAAGAAACCACCTTACTTCCCTCTCCCATTGCTTAGTAAGAACAGATACACTAGAGAGGCTGGGGCGATGGCTCGGCGGAGAAAGTGTGTGTTGCTCTAAGTATGAGACCTGAATTCAGACCCTCACAGCCTCTCTGTGAGGTGGGCTTGGTGGCGAGTGCCTGTAATCCCAGTGTTGGCAGTAGGACCCCTGCAACTTCCTGGCCAACTTCTATAGCTCAATCAGTGAGCTCTGGGTTCAGTAAGAGACCTGCCTGGGCTGACAGCTCTCCCACACCCTCGGAGGCCCAGGAACCATTGTGGAGGAGGTTCCAGAAAGAATGCAAGAGCCAAGGGAAGGGGAGGAGCGCTTACAATGCCGTCTTCCAGACACCAAGTGGCCTTGATGTTCATGACGTCACAGTGGCTGACACTACCTACACAAGTCCTGCATAATGGTGGGGGGATGATGACATCAAAATAGAAGAGACTAGTTGGGAAGAAGAAGGGGTTCAGTGGATGAGGGAGGCGTCCAGGGAGTTGTTGGGGAGGATTACATCCTGCTGTATTGTGTATATTCATGGAAGTTTTTAATAAAAAGGTTAAAGACAAGGCGGAGCGTGATTGCGGAAGACACCTGATGTCAACCTCTGGCCTCCACATGCACACAGAAGAACCTGCTCCCATGTGCATGTGAACATACATCCACATCTGTGCACATCATCTGTACACAGACATGCACAACAGCGTGGATCCAGTAGAGCTGGGCAGGTGGCACATGCTGGCGTGAGCCACCAGGACTCAGAGGACGAGGCAGGAGGGTCCCCAGTGTGTGGCCAGCCTAGGCTACATAGTAAGAACCTGTCTCTAATCCCAGCACTCGGGATCCAGAGATAAGATGATTGCTGTTTGAGGCTACAGAGTGAGTTCCCAGTCAGCCTAGGCTAGATGGAGATCCTACCTCAATAAAACCAAAACAAAACCGAAAACCAATCAAACAAGCCAAAACCAACCAACCAACCAACCAACCAACCAAACAAAAAACCCCAGCCAACCCACTTCACCTACATATAACAAATTCTTAAAGAGCCAGGTGTGGTGGCACACTCCTTTAATCCCAGCACTCAGGAGGCAGAGGTAGGAGGATTGCTGTGAGTTCAAGGCCATCCTGAAACTACATGGTGAATTCCAGGTCAGCCTGGCCTAGAGCAAGACCCTCCCTTGAAAAACACAACGAACAAGAGTTTAGGGCTTTTAGTTTCATAGTCAAATTTCTTTCTTTGGCACCACACCATTCCTCTGGAGTAGGTGAAGTATGTCCCCCTGAAGGGGGGAAGGTTTCTCTGGTTCTCAGGTGAAGGAGTTCTGCTCATCAGGGGGCATCTGGCTTTGTAAGACGTCACTGTAAAGGTCGAAAGATGGCGGGAATGGAGAAGGACAAAGTACATCCACCAGTCCTGAAGTTCTCTGGAAGGCTTTGCTGGAGGTCTGAGGAGCAAAAAGTCAGGGTGAAGCAGTCTTAGTGATCTGGGACAGGAAAGGGTTGGATGGCCAGGACTCTGGAGCCCCTAGTGGCAGGCATGGGCAGTGAGAATAATAGACAATGTGGCTGGAAAATGAACTTGATGGCTTTCTAAAAAGATATTTATTTATTTGCAAGGGGAAGGAAAAGGAGAAAGAGGAGGAGAAGGAGGAGAGAGAGAGAGAGGGAATGGGTACACCAGGGCCTCCAGGTCCTGCAAGCAAACTCCAGACACATGCACCACTTTGTGCACCTGGCTTTACCTGGGTACTGGGGAATCGAACCTGGGCTATCTGGCTTTGCAAACAAGCACCTTTAAATGGCTGAGCCATCTCTCCAGCCCGATCTTGATGATTTAATTAAAATTTGTCTTTTTTAAACTGACACACGAAACCATACAAAGAGAAGTCGCTCAGTTGGTAGAATGCTTGCCTGACATGCTTGAGAGCTTGGGTCTGATCCTCAGCACCCACACACCAGGCGTGGTGGTTCATGCCTGACATCCCAGCCCTTGGGAGGTGGAGGCAGGAGGATCAGAGGTACAAGACCTTCTGCTAGAGTGAAAGTCTAGCCTTGGCTACCTGAGACCGTCTCAAAGCAATCCTCATAAATTGTACATTATCTGTAGGGTGTCATGAGACATTTTAATACATATATATATATATTGTGTAATGTAATGTTTAGTTCATATTAAGAATATCCATCTTCTCAAACACCATTTGGTGTGAAAAAATTCGAAATTGGGGGTCTGGAGAGATGGCTCAGCGGCTAAGGCATTTGCTTGCAATGCTTAATGACCCAGGTTCATTTCCCCAGTACCTATGTAAAGCCAGATGCACAAAGTAGTGCATGTATCTGGAGTTAGTTTGCAGTGGCTGGAGGCTCTCTCTATCTGTCTCTCTTCTCTCTGTCTCCCTCTGCTTGCAAATAAATAAATAAATATAGTAAGTAAATAAATATATATATTTTAAAAGCCAGCCCCTGGTGACGGAGGGAGAAGTGAGGCCAGAGACGGTGGCATTCAGGGAATAATTGCCCAGGTCTGAATTAGCAGAGTCTGGAGGAATGGATGGGAAGCAGCGGATAAAAGGAACTGAAACTTATTCAGGGATAAGGAATTTCCACAAAGGGACCATGGGGCCTTGGGGGCAGGGCGTGCAGGCCAGGGCAGAGTGGGCTGCAGTGGGGGTGCAGAAGGCGGTGGGGGTGCAGAAGGCGGTGGGCGCCTGCACTTCTGCCCAGGGGCCGGCTGGGAGGCTCTCCACTCCTTGCCTGCACTCAAGGCCAGGGTGGAAACGGGTTTCCCCAGGCGGGGCTGGTGGGAGAAGGGTACTTGTAATCTGACTTTCTGAACCGAGCACTCACTCAGAGGAACGTTGACATGAGAACAGACTTTGATGGGGTTCTCACCAAAATCTGTAGGTTGGGCTTTGGTCAGGTAGATGTGGT